>CP137677.1:7756463-7815405 GCA_037976565.1 Mesocentrotus franciscanus | reverse complement strand
TGTTGTACAAACACAGTAAACAAAAACCATGGATGTGTTTAAATCCATAAAGATGGTGTTACCAAGAGCCTTCAATCGTGAAGTCTTGTTTAACCAAATATTTATTTTATCGTTAGTGATAATAACCGACTTTCTGAAGCAAATGATCAATATTAAAAGGTGTAAAATTCACAATTTTCAAATTCTAGTGCAAATAATATTTCCTAATGATAATTTCCTGAAAAGTTTGCAATTAGATTTATTCTTTGTCCCCCAATACAAACGCATTAGTTTGTGTACATGGCTATCAATTAATGTAATAGTTTGAACACAATACATTAGACTTTGTCTCCATTATTGTACACCTTACATCACGGGTTTCCCCTTTTACGACCCCCAAATCTCTTTCTTCTTTTGTTCCCTTCAGAAATGTGTGGGGGTGGTACTTTTGACATTTTCATTATTGATATGAACTTTATAAGCTCCCAGATTGAGATCTATTCAAACAATCGTTTTGGAGTTTTTGTCCCTTGATTGCGCAACAATGAATTCCACGATATGATACCATCGGATTATTTAAATATGATATAAGAAGACATTCTGCGACGGAGTAAATTTTAAAAGAGACTAGATACAGAATATTAAAATCTTTTGCTTAAATCATAAAGCAAGAGAGAGCGAGAAATAATGTTCTTTACAGGGGTATTCGTTCACATTAGTTTTTCATTGAAGGGACCAAAACGAAAATTTAATTCTGCAGAGATGAGGAGGAAGAGAACAGAGTCATTTTGTGAATGCCATTCTAATCAATTCACTTCACCTGGGTGGAGATAGGCAAGTGTAGATTTATATCTTGTCATTAGTGCCCGCGGTGGGACCCGAACCGCGAACCATGTGATCCACTGACACAGTCCGTTGACGAATTTACTAAACTACGACTACTCAAAACTATTTTATCATGATCAATTTATCCATCCCACCCCTTTAAGATTTTGCTGAATACCAGACACAGTGACAATATTTGTCCTTTGCCATTGTCATGATTATGTACATTCTCGTTGACATCGATTTGATGACGTCAATTAGATAAAGCAATCTAAATCTGTGATTTCTGTAGTGTTTACACTTAAATAAAGTACCTACATTGGTTTGAACTTAATGATGCCCAATTAATTTATCGTATACAGTAAATCAGTTACATAACCCATTATATTTACATGATCAGAAAACATCAGTCTCCAAGCCACCGTTATCACGTGAGATAATGCTCAATGATACATTGTACTTCTTTGCGTGTTCTCCCCATCAGCGAATCACGGAAGGGTGGAAGTGTTCCTTACGATGTGAGATATAGGGGTGCCAGTTTATAGTCTGCCTTTCTGTTTGTATTTCTTTTAATTCGCTATGTAATTATCCATACCTACCCCCATCTCCACCACCCAAACCACCAACTAAACAGCCACTCCCCCCCCCCACAACCATACCTTCACCCCCACACACATTCTACCACCAAGCTCGCGAAATCTCCACAGACCGCGAGCTCTTATAAATCCTATCTGATGGGTAACAATAACACCACCAGCACAATTAACACCACCACCATGGACCTCCTCGCGACATCTCCTCCGATCGCCAGATCTTGCAGAATCCTACCTGATGGGAATAAGACCACCACCACCACCATCCTCACACCCGCACAAAAATTCCCACCACATGTTGCGACAGCTTGCGACATGTCTAGTTGCACCTACTGAACTCTAACACTTCGTGGTGTTACAGTTCAGTAGGTGCAATAATCTTATCGAAACATTTCATGCCAGGGACCAGGGGCGGCCGAGCGACTTCAAAGTGGGGGCACCACGAAAAAAGGGCACTATCTGGAAAAAAGGGCACCTACAACGGGAAATCTCAAAGCGAAAATATACCATTTTTAGACATTGGTACATACCCCTACATTGTGATTAGATTATCAGGGATGATTTCAATATTTGCTTCACTTTATACACCATACAAGATATTGCTTAAGCATCATGCTTTGCAGTTGGGTGTGATGGTCCGACAATTTATTTGCGAGGTCGCAGTGCGAAAAATTACATCTTATAAAGAGGTAAAAACCCAGCGAGCGAAGCGAGCGAGGAAAATTAAAGATTTGGGAGGTCGCAGTGCGAAAAATTACATCTTATAAAGAGGAAAACCCAATCCTGATGGGGTTATAAGCACATTCTCATAACGGAAGAATGAAAAGACCTTTGATAAGTAACATGGGTATATCATCTATAGATGCGTGCGAGCGTAGCGAGCGAGCTTGGGAAATTGCTCTTAGTCGCTTGAAATTAGGGGCGCGTTTAATGATGAGAGGAAAAGGGGACACTTATCAAAAAGAAAAGGAGCATGTGTCAAAGTACAAAGAGTATTAATTATCAGAGGTGAAAATGGGGCACTTCTTACACCCTCAAAAGAGGCACTCACCAGGGATGAAAAAGTCAGTCATGAGAATAGGGAATGGGCATTTGTCGACGGAATAGGGGCCCCATCAGATTTTGATAGGGGCATTTATAAGAGGTGAAAAGGGGCATTTATGAAAAGGGGAAAGGTCCGTTATTAGACACGAAAAGGGGCACGTATCATTGGTAAAAGGCAAATTATCAGAGGTGAAAAGAGGCACCTATCGCACCTGAAATGGGGCAATGACCAGATATAAAAGGGGCACTTATGTGAATGAAAGGGGCACTTATAATAAAGGAAAATGTGTAGTTGAAAGAAAATGGGCGCCGGTCAGATTTTAAAGGGGCATTTATCGGAGGTGAAGGGGGCACTTATCTGAAGTGAAAAGGAGTAACTTCTCGTACCTGAAAAGGGTCATTTATCAGAGAAGAGGCACTTATGAGAAGGGGAAAGGGCTCTTTTTTAATGGGGCACTTATCATTAGGAAAAGGCACTTATTAGAAAGGAAAAGGGGCACATGTGAAAATATAAGGTGCGCTTATCCGAGTTAAAATGGGGGTAGTTATTAAAAGGGGAAGGGGAACTTCTTACAAAGGAAAAGGGGCACTTGTCAAAGCAAAAGAGGCACTTCTCAGATTTGATTAGGGCAATTATCAGAGGTGAAGGGGGTACTTATCAGAAGTGAAAAGAGGCACTTCTCGTACCTGAAAAGGGCATTTAATAGAGATTAAAAAGGGCACTTATGAGAATGGAAAATGGACACTATGTCTTATTGCAAAAGAAAATGGGAACTTGTCGAAGGAAAAGGTGCACGTGTCCAAAAAAAAAGGGGCACTTATCAGAGTTGAAAAGGGGAGGGGGCACCTTTACAAATTAATAGGGGCACTTGTCAAAGTGAAAGGGGCACTATTACTATGTAAAAAGGGGCAATTTTCCTATGTAAAAAGGGGCACTTTTCGGGTGCTTGAAAAAGTGGGAGGGCACTGTGCCCCCTGCCCCCCCCCCGGAGGGCCGCCTCTGCCAGGGACAAAGACATGATTTTTTCTTCTCTCTCTCTCTCTTCTGTTTTGTTTTTGTTTTTGTTTGTTTTGTCTTTTTTAAATTATGTTTTAGGTATTCAACTTCGATGGTGTAGTATTTACTCAACTCAGCGATAAGGCACTAGTCGGGGCAATGGACTGTGTGCCCATAAACCTGCCGTGCTTATCACAATATTTTATATCATCTGTAAGACTATAACCATCGTAAAAACTCATCTCTTTACTTATAATTGCTTTAAACAACAATTAAACAAAGTATGTTATGGAATATTTGTGACATTACATTACCCTACGAAAGGATTGAAAATAAAAACTAAATTAGTTCATGAATGATGAAGGACGTGATGTTGTCAAAAATTAAAATCGTGTTCACTCGACATTCTACCAGCATCAGATATGTGATCGTCAAATGGTGAAATGCATCGAAATGTATATTAACACTTCGTAAGAAAAATAAGGAAAAAAAAAAAAAAACCAAAATATTATTCTGACAGGAGTTGACATAACAATTACAAACACGTCATGGTTAAGAATTATGCCGAAGAGGTCCTCATTATATCCCCGAATTGAGCAGATTACGTTATCGCGTTGGGTATTTCCCTTTGCAGAACTTCAGTTTGAGGAAGTAAAGTTGAACAGAAACTTTAAACTTGTAGAGCTCATTTGTGTTAAAAATATCTTGGAGTGAAGGTCTGTTTCGGGTACTCTGGTATACATGAAGCAATCAGAGGGGTAGTACAGTGATAACCATTTAACAATCAAGTCTTATCGCCAGCTTGGCCAACTGTCAGATAGTATCTACCTATATGTCTAGGTGAGTCGAAATCGTGCAGTTAATTAGCTTATGGTTAGCATGATAAATCTAATACTGTATATCCCACTCTGATTGTTGTTGTCGCGGGCAGCGTTGCCTGCTAGTTCCAGACTTGAATTTGTATGATATTTGCCGTATTAATGGAGGATTGTCGGTTGTGGTTTAGAATTAAGAGCGGGACTTAATTTCTCTTTCAATTTAAACGTTTAGCAACACCTTCTGTTTGTTCTGGATATTTCATGTATGTTTGTCTAAATCTAGAATAAAAAAGTAGAGAGAGAGAGAGAGTTGTATTTACACGCGGACTTCCCTTTTTGTAATGTATACCACACAAACATTTGTTTAAATTAGATTTGTCTCTACTCAACTCATTAATTGAAACGCTGATAAATGAGCATCGTCCACTTTAAAGGTTAATGGTATGAATTTAACGGTAGTGAAATGAAGTAAGCATTTGCTTAATATGAAATTATTGAATTAGTCAAAACGATGATTAGACAAAAAAAAATTTAAAAACCTGGCCCCGTTGCACAAAACTTACCATTGATGGTAAGTTTGCCATCAATGGTAACTACCATGAAAACCTTGATTTTGATTGGCTGTTGAGCCCTGTTACCATGGTAGTTACCATTGATGGCAAAGTTACCATCAATGGTAAGTTTATGCAACGGACCTAGCCTTCTCACCCATTTTGGACGAGACAGCATCCATGACCACTGCTTCTCGAGAGAGAGAGATAGAGAGAGAGAGAGAGAGAGAGCAGGAGAGCGAATATGCAAATAAAAAACAATAGTCTATACTTAAAGGTACTATGTCCCATTTGCGGGCCCAAAAATGAAAAGGTTAAATTCCAACGGCATTTGAAAGACAATACTAATTTAGAACTTCCCTTAAAAAAATGGGGCTTGAAAATGTCTTTAAGTGGGAAAATAACGACTAGTAGTTGTCGAATCGACCTAGGAGCTATAGAGCCAGTAAGTAATAGTCTGATTGTTCAGACCATTGTACCGGATGGTCGTACGTTTTATGCTGCGCAAAGATTCAATCAGTTTAATTTTGGCCATTACAAGAAGTGGGTTATTGATGTAGACAAATGCTCATGTACCCTTTACAGCTCATTTTATGTATGTTATTACCAAAGATGAAAAAAGTCAGTCAGTCACTCAATAGTGTCTGACAGTGAAGTCTAGAAAGTAAATTGGTTTCATTGCATAATTTGAATATTAGGACACTGCTAACGTTAAATTTCACAGATAGGACATACATGACATATTCATAATTCCTGCAAAGTTCTACATAATTTGATGTTGGCTGCAAAAGGGACATAGTATCTTTAAAGCGGAATTTATCATTATTAAACATTGAAGGTACTATGTCCTATTTGCAGGCCAAAAAAAATGAAAAGCTTAAATTCCAACGGCATTTGAAAGACAATACTAATTTAGAACTTCCCTAAAAAAAAAAAGGGGGGGGGGCTTGAAAATGTCTTTAAGTGGGAAAATAACGACTATCAGTTGTCGAATCGACTTAGGAGCTATAGAGCCAGTAAGTAAAAGTCTGATTTTCAGACCATTGTACCGAATGGTCGTACGTTTTATGCTGCGCAAAGATTCAATCAGATTCAATCAACCATTACAAGAAGTGGGATATTGATGTTATTAATAGCATATATATATTTCCCTTATTCACCCTTCCGACAAAGATATATTTACTTTTTGAAAGGTTTGACACGGACTGTTTGATTGGGGGGGGGGGGTCGTGCAAAGCGGTGTATCTCAAGCTTATTATATCTTATGAATAAAGAAGAAAAAGAAAAAGAAGAAGAATGAAATGATAAATAATAGTGATGATCAGATAATATTGATAATAATGATGATTATAGTGATAATAATGATGAAAATAATAATAATAATGATGATGATAACAATAATAATAATAATTATATTAATGATAATGATACAATCGTTTGTCTGATTAGCCCCGGCATAGCCTGGGGGCTCGTGACCTCAACGATAATCTTTTTTTAGTACATAGGAGGAAGATATTCCCTTTATGATGGAGTCAGATGATTATTCAATCAAAACTTTTTGTTCAGGTCAGGCTTTTTATATTATTTTTCCTTTAAAAAAAATATTTGTATAGATGTGACGAGGAGGAAGGTACATTATTCATGGTAATTAAAAACATTAGTTAGTTCATATAATCGCGAACACCGGCATTTGCTTCTTAATTACCACATTTATCGTGCAAAAATATTTTAGTATTCCATAAAAACAACATTGAATTGATATTATAAAAAAAAAGAATTTAAGTTTACTTAAAGTCTACATTTCAGACAAAATACATGATGACATGGTAACAATCAAAACAAATCATTAACTTGAAGTTTGCGTTAATGAGAACAACAAAAAACGTAGTTTTTATTACGATGTTTATGTATCGTCATATGCAAAGGAAGGGGTGGCTAAATTTCACTCAATCATTGAAAGAATTCAAAGAAAAGAAAACATGGCCGTTTCTTGAATATTTAATACTGTTTTGATTGTTGTGATATTTTTTTAATGCGCTTCTTGTTTACTTCGACCAAAACAAATCAGGACTGTTCGCGTGATAGCTTCGGATGACACGCCTGACGTTTACGAAACAAAAGAATCGAAATCAGAACTATTTTATAGCGTGGGAATTTTTTATCAGACAATCAACTTTTTAACACTCGATCTTTGGCTCTACCAGTCCAAAATCAAAAGTATCTTGGTGAAATTGACCAGGGGGGTGTTTCACACAGACTAAGATCGACTTTAAGTTGGACTTAAGTATAACAGGCCGTTCGTGCCATTGTTTGCTCTCGCCATTATGATCTTTAGATAATATTTTTTCCTTCAATAATGAATTATCAAAAATGTAAGTTTTGTAGATTTTTACCATGATTTGTATGTCCCTTGAGAGACCAATGCCAGTAAATGATGAGAGCAAACAATGGCATGAACGGCCTGCTATACTTAAGTCCAACTTAAAGTCGATCTTAGTCTTTGTGAAACACCCCCAGATACATTTGCATAACCATTTGCATTAATAGTCATCTAATATGACAGCAATTTCGCTTTAAAATGTTGTCATGTTGAACAAGTCAGCACTATGCGGTAGCCTTCCTGAATCTCTATCACTCCTTCTTTCTTTTTCCGATTTCTCTTTTACTTTTCACCTCGTTTTGGTTTACAAACACAGTAAACAAAAACAATGGATGTGTTTAAAGACATAAAAATTCATTCCATGATTTGTTTTTATTCTGTTTTGATTGTTTTATACGCAACAATTTTATACTTGGTTTTTTCTTGTTACTTTGACCAAGACTGGGCCAAATTTCTTTAGTTGTTGTTGATGATTCCAGAACCTTGCAAAACACGCCAATATGTTTTGCTACATGATCAACTTTTTCCCGATCGACTCCACACCGTTTCTTTCATAATGCAATCGCATGACCAGAACTCAACTTTATTTTTAACTCAACACAAATTAATTCGCTTATCATCTCATTCCTTTCTTTCCCTTTCTTTTATACTTGTTTTAATATATTTTATTCTCTTTCATAATTCCTCTAAATGCCCCATAAGCGGGTTAGTTGACGAAAATATCAACATCCTATTCAGGTAGGCTACCGCATGGTGTTACCAAAAGCCTTCAATTGTGAAGTCGGGGATTGATTAACCAAATATTTATGATATAGTTAGGGATAATGACCGACTTTTTGAAGCAAATGATTGATGTTAATGTTTAGTATGACACTAAGGACATAAAATTCACACTGTTCATATTCTAGTCAAAATAATGTTTCCTTGTAAGAATTTCCTGAAAAGTTTGCAATTAGATGTATTCCTTATTTCTCCCCCGAAAAATAAACAAGTACAGACGTATTAGGTACTGCGTACAAAAGAGGACAAGCAGAAAGTGTGAAGTAGAGAATAATAAAGAATATAAGATAAAGAGAAATACATGGGAATTGTCATCATCGATAAATATCACAGTTATCGAAAAAAAATCGTTATTTATTGATTTGTACTTTTTAGTCTCATTTGCATGCGAAGGGTGCATGTGAGAATTGGTTTGGTTTCTTAAAGGAACAAAAAACAACTTAAATCACTGTTCAAAAACAAAAATAGCTGTCCTGGGTGCCATATATCGTGAGATCGAGAGGAAATAGACTGACAGGCAATTAGCTTTTGAAAGTTCTGATATCTTGAATACACAGTTGTGATGACGACAGAAAACTAATTATTTTTTGTTTGGGTATCTCCAGCGCTGTAGCCCACCAGTTCAGAGAATTATTGATATCGTTGTTTTTAGGATAATAGAGTTATGATGATCATTCTAACGAATACCTGGAATCATGGTTAAATATACATCTAGGGAGGTTTATTTTCTCATGGAAATGTATATTGTTTATAATAAACTCAGTTTAGAACCTTTAAAAGTATAATAATCAAATACAATTTGGAAAACAAAACCCAGAAAGTTTCAAATTAATTTCATCATTGATTGATTGACAGAGTATTTCACACCTTACATCAGTGGTTTCCCATTTTATGACCACAAAATCTCTTTCTTTTTTTATTCTGAAGAAATGTACGGGGTAGTACCTTTGACAAATAAGTTATATTTCCCACTTGATAAGGCCCGGTCACACCGAGACGACGCACGGGGACGCACGGCCCGCGCATTGAAAATTTGCATTTTTGCCAGTGCGTTGTCGTGCGTTAGGTGTGCGTCATCCTTCGTTACTCGTTCGTCGAGCGCGCTGGACCAACGCTATGCGTTCGCCGTCAATCGCTGTGTGCGTCGGGATTTTTTGAGCATGCTCAAAAATGTGTACGGAGCTCGACGCATGACTGTACTCGCCAGAAGGACGCCAAACACGCGCAGAGCGCGCTAGATCAACGCCGGACATGCGCGGAGCACACGCTGTTTATTCGTTGTAAGTTCGGCGGCTGAGGTCTAACGAACGCCTAGCGCTTACCTAGCGCGTCTCAAACGAATGTCCACCGAACATGCAGCGAATATGAGCGTGCTGAACGAGTGCTGAACGTGTCTCTAGCGCACCCAACGTTCTTTCTGCGTGTTCCTAGCGTGTAACCAAAGGGTATATAAACGGGTTCCGCCCCACCTCCTCGTCACTTCTCATCCGACCCTCATGTGTGATGACAGAGGTTCCTACTGAGCTTGTCAATATAGAAGAACCACATCAGAAGATGGATGGTCCCGACAGGCTGCGCCTACAATACGAAATCGCGGTTCTCCAACATCAGCAGAACCTCATGGAACTGGCAGTTCACCGAGTCCATGTCATCAGGAGAAGGATAAAGAAAAGAAGACTAGTCAACGGAGATTCTGGCCTGTATGATCAACTTCTTGTGGAACTCCGTAACGAAGACCAGGCAGCCTTCAAGAATATCATGCGGGTGCCCCCAGAGATGTTCGATGACCTGCTAACCAGGGTGGGCCCGAGAATCATCAAGCAGAATACAACCTACAGAGATGCCCTTGATCCGGGCCTGAAGCTTGCCCTCACTCTTCGGTATCTTGCCTCTTGAACGAAGTATCGTTCAATATGTCCTATGGGTGGAGGGTGCCTCACAGCACCATATCCCTTCTCATCCCAGAAGTGTGCCAAGCCATCATCAAAGAGTACAGGGATGAGATGATGAAATGCATGTCCCACCACTCCCTGAGGAATGGCTTGCCATATCTGACAAGTTCATGGAGAAGTGGAACTTCCCCCATAACTGTGGTGCACTTGATGGAAAGCACGTCAACTGCAAGTGTCCTTCAAACAGTGGTTCCCTATACTACAACTATATTATAGCAACTTCAATTGCTTTTGTCACCCCTGACCAGCAGATTGTATCCTTCTGTCTCTCCTCAAAGCTGTTTGTATGTTTTATGACATTTCTATGTATTATCTGATTGTTATGTTCATTGTATGTTTTCCGATTGGTCAAATAAATAATAATACTACTAATAATAATATTTGTAAATTGTATTCTTGTATGTATTTGAATTCGTATACGGAAAATAAAACCAAACCAACCTCTGTCGTTCGCGCGCTGGCTGTGCGTTGAGAACGCGGTGCATGCGTGGACCATTCGTCCAGCGCGCTGGAAACACGCTGTGCATTCGTGGAAGTTTTTAACATGTGCGCTCTGTATACGGTCTGTATGCGCACTGTATGCGCCCTGTATGCGCTCAGCGCGCTAACAACACGCTATGCATTTGGTGTCAGCTCGCTGTAGCTTCGACAAAAGTTGGGCGCACGACAACGCACTGGCAAAAATTGCAAATTTTCAATGCGCGGGCCGTGCGTCCCCCGTGCGTCGTCTATGTGTGACCGGGCCTTTAAGGGTAATATAAACATCCCACGACTGACTTTTTTGTGACGGTTCAGTTCACGTTTTCATTCTTAACAATGAACAAAGTTCTACATTCCTCGCCTCATTAGCTCCCACATTGAATATTATTCAAATAACCGATATTTCGGGGTTTTTTTTAATCCTTGATTGTGCAATAATGATTACACAGTACGATACCATTGGAATATATAAATATATATATATATATATATAAGAAAACAATATTATGCGACGGAGTAAAGTTTGAAAGAGACTCAACACAGATTTATGTTTAACCGTTAACAATGTATTGGTGTCGCAAATTTTCTGTATTTCCCATATTCACATCTGGTTGCATCAAGGAATGGAAAAGCAATGAATCATCATTTAACTTATGATGCAATGGTGACAACGCTACATTTATGAAAGAATCGCCGACGGTACCCTTGTTTTGATAAACCATTTCATTTCGTCTACATATTTACGCTCTCAAAACTCCGGATACCTTATTCTTCCTAAGCTCAATATTAAGGGGGAACATTTGCTCATGGAAAGCCTCCGCTATGGAATGCTCAGTTGAAGTGTTTAAAAATAATTCTAAAACATATCTGTTGATTCGGCATAACAAAATATTTTTCTCTTTCATGTTTGCATGTTCTTATTCTCTTATTTATGTTGCTCTTTTGTTTTTTACGCAGATGCTATTTCATTGTCTTGCACAAGTGCGCCCTTATTGACTAACAAATCTCATTATTATCATTATTATTATTATTATCATCATCATCATCATCATCATCATCATTATCATCATCATAATATCTTATATTCTGTCAGATGGTACAATAATTACAGATATTGAAGAAGTATCGAAATGTTTTTGTCTTTCAGAACCATGTCTGGGACAACAGAAACACACATGTTTTTGCACAAGGCAGGGGGGTTCCTAAAGGTAAGAGATGTTCAGACGTCGTCAAATGGAATTAGTCATTGCATTTTCTTATCACATAAATAAATACTAAATATATTGATACCCTGAAAGAGAACTTTGACCAGAAACAGATGGAAATTATATGTTCTTTGTTTTTAACGCAAAGTTAACAAATTTAGTAGTGTTATTTTAATAAAAAAAACTAAAAGATAAAATAAAGACATGTCGAGTCATTTAATGTTATGGAGGGTTAGTATTGTAGCATACTGGGGGCTGTTTCTCGAAACCATCATACATCTTAACTTCTTGGACATCCAATTGAAACGTGTGTTATAGAATTAACACGCTCTTCTACGTGATGTCCACGAATTTAAACTTATGACGGTTTCGAGAAACTGGCCCCTGAAATCAAGTAAACACCACCAAGGAGATAATATGCAGATCTTGTTGTTATACCATTTCATACACTACACTTTGTACAATATGAATCATTAGATTCAATACTCCTGTGATTTGATTAAAGGAACATTCCTTTCACTATGTATTTAATTCAAGCGTTCTCATGAAAGTTTACAATAGAACAAAGGTGATTGACTTGACTTTTTTACTAGTAAATTAAAAAAATAAAAAATAAAAAATTTAAGCTATTCAATGTTTAATGATTGAAGACAAAAAAAGACCTAACAATAAACCCTTCGTGTGTTTTTTTTTAATATGCACATTGCAGGACAAAGAACAACTGGTGATCTGCAAGCTAGCTTCACTTGGCATTGGGGAGCGTCCAGAGATTCAAATATTCACCGATGGATCCGAAAAACCAAATTCTATCGTCAAAGTAAAGTCCTTCGCAGTCGTGCAAAAGGGCGACCTTGTCCCGAAGATCGTCAAGGCAAAGTACGACAACTACATCTGCATCACCGGAAGTGGCAGTGGGACTAAACCTACATACCTACGCACAGATACAAGGTGAGCATAAGAAAAATCAGTGAAAAGTGAAATATATGAGATATATGGTTCAAATCAGTAAACAGAAAAAAGTATACTTTTTGCAAACAATCTAGCACTTGCAGTAGCAATTCTGATTAAAAAAGAAAATAAATTTATTTGGAAGGTATGATGAGTGATATGAGAAGTTACAGTAGTAATGGTGATTGTCAAGGAGGCAAAGCAATTAGTTTATTGATTTCCATATAGGGCGTTAAAACTGAAGTATTTACATTTATTATTTGAAAAATAAGAATCAACACCCTATGATTTATATGTTAAAAAAAAAAAAAAAAATTGTCATTCGCATCATGGATATGTAAGGTGTTCGAGAGAAAACATTTTCCCCAACCGTTCTATTGATTTACGCAGAGAGCAGAGGGACAATTGGTGCAGCCAACTACAGGCCTTGATGTCCATAAAAACCACACCCAATCAACAGCCATCGCAGCCATCGCAGCCCTATCGAGAGAGAACACAGACAGATGCTGCCTCCAATAGACCAGCCGTTTCTCGGACTCGGAGAGGAGTCCCCATCACAGCACCTGGCAGCATGGATGGCATTTTCCACGATGAGCTAAACAAAGCCGTTAAGGTTAGTCCTTCTGTTGTTAATCATGGAAAAAAAGTCGACTGCTATAGGTGAAGATGCCTTCTGTCATAGACAAGAACGTCCAAGTGAAGAAATGTAGTGGGCCTAATGTCTTCGGTCTGTCGTCTTACCTTAAACCTGAAACTTTTGATTATAACAAAAATAATGAAATGTATCTTCCTGATCTTCCCGATCCTTTAAATCAATATGGGTATTGATTTTCTTGTTTATCAATTTATTTATTAATTTAAATATTTATTAATTTATCTATCAATTGATCTGTTTTTGTCAGCAAAATCGGCTTAGTGTTTATTTTCTCTATCATGCTCCTCTTTTCATTCTTTCCTATAGATGAGGGTCAATCCACCAGAACATATTGAGGAGATCGACGACAGCCAAGTCTGCTGTGGACGCCATCACTTGGAGGCTGGGGCGTCACACGACGGTAAATAGCTCAAAATGTGTAGAGAACAAATTCAGTGATATCGATGTGTTGAAGTCGACTGGTTCAGTCACTCGACTGGGAATACAAAGGTCGCGGGTTCGAGCGCTGACAAGGTATCGTATCTAAATTGCTTCTCTCCACCGAGGTGCTAACTGGGCACCTGGAAGGATGAGAAGGTCACTGAGATTAGATAAGCATGTGCGCGCCAGTGAAAAGGCGACCAGCTGGACTGCTCCCCAGACAGTGGAGAATGTGCACTATAATGTACTTAAAAGAATATTAATCCAGTGACCGGGTAATAATAATACTGTAATCGCTAAATTGGTTGATCGTAACTGGTAAAGCGCTTTTAAGAAACAATTATTATGATAAATGTGCCGGTTTCGAGCATAGGTCCGAATAAATGTAACTTGTGTCTTTTAAGATACACATACATCTGGTATGTTTCACCAGAAGTTGGGTATGTAGCCAAAACAACAGAGAAAATGACTCTGATCTCTAAATCAAGTAGTATAGCTGTCAAATAATGTTATTGTTGATGTTTTTATAGCGCATGAGAAGAAGTGCATAATGATAATAATATATATTTATTATTTGGACACTTTCATTACCGCACACACAGCCCTCTGTCAAGATACATACGAGAACGTTCACCATGTTCATAATAAGGATGATTGGCATAGACAGCAGCAAACCGCCACGCAGGCCCTCAAAAAGGCACAAGAACTGTACCACGATTTCCATCTGACAAAAATGCTTCAGGTCAGTACCCTTTTTTAATCACATCGTCAATTTTCTTGAAAAGCTTTGTGGGCCATTCATCAAGAGAGACATATTACATATGCCAGTAAACTTAATAAGGGGTTAATAAATCGTCGGGGGCCCGCAATAAGGCCGTTACTGTCGTTGGCAATATGTAGTTTTCACGGCCTTCTTGCGGCTAGGGGACGGATTGAAAAATGAGATTTGTCTCAGACAGTGTTCAAATTGACATATTTGCAATTAGATAAAGCTCAATGTAATTATGTGAATCGCTTTTTGCTGATCGTATAGTATGTGATGTCTTGGGCCCATCTTATAAAGAGTTGCGATTGATCCAAATCGATCGCAAGTCCTCCAATCAATTGTAAGTTTGCAATCTCCTATCTCTCATGTACATAATTGCGATTATTTTGCGATTGATATCAATCGCAAATTAGTTGCGATTAATAACAACTATTTATAGGACGGAGCCCAGGTGTGCTAAGAAACACGCCTTCATATCTGAACAGCAAAGGCATTTTGAAACAAGCTTATTAAAGATCCATGAAAAAATGTATCAGAACACACGGTAAATGTAACAAAATCACAATATGACTGATGGTCTTATCGAACTTCATCTTTCAGGAAAAACATGACCAGTTTGAGAACGAGTACGAGATTCCAGAAGGTCGCAGGGATCCCTTGCCCGAGAGTGATAACCGTCTCTCTGGCTGCACTACTTCGTCTGAAGAATCCGAAGGAGGTGCTCCTCATAGTCTACACAGCTGTAAAGAACCAACAGAGAGCAGTTGGCCATCCAGTCCTGCAGCATCAGATGAGTCAGAGCCTGAATGTTCTGAGGGAAACCCACCAAGCTCAAAAACATTTACAAGAGAACCGACAGGAAGAAGATTTCCAAACCTAAAAGAATCCGAGGCTAGTTTGTGCCTGAATGAACAGATCTATGAAAATACGAATAGAATTGACTCTAGAACCACAACACCACCACGATCAGCCTTTGTCCGGAATGACGCCAATCCCCATGTCCCACCGCGTACATCAAGTGTGCCGTCGGTAAAAACGGCTAAGCCAGTCCCTCCGAAGCTACCGAAGAAAAATCCACCCAAGAAAATGGAAACACAATGCAAGTAAGAGCCAAAGGAGGTAACATTTTTTGTCAGAATTTACATGGAAAAGGTATTTCTGATTCAAACAAGCTGATAAGTCGGTTTCGAAAATAATACGGATAGATAATCGAATTAGTTATTATGTTCAGTAACTAATCAGTTTGTTTGGTAGGACATCGATAAGATATACATCATGAACGTGTTGAATATTTGAGGTCTAAAACCTTGGAGATGCTTGGTTACTTCCGATTTGAATAAAACAATAATGGTGCTTCATTATTTTGCCATTGATATGATTCGAGACTATTTCGTTTCCTAAATTTTTGTAGTACAGTATTTTTCCTCACAAACTTAATCAACTTACCCATTAATTAATATAAAAATAGTGCAAAGTATTTCGTCTATTGTGCATTCAAGGAAATATAACAACGATCGGAATCCAACTGTCTTAATTACATTAGAGGTTTCCAAGTATTATTACTTATCTAATTTCATCTAATTTCTTTTCATAGGAAACTTAAAGAGGAAAAGCTATCGAGAACGTCTACAGTACGTGTCGCAAAAACTATCCTCGCACGGTACGTGTCTCAGCTATCGCTCAAGGAAACCAGTGACAGTATTTTGTGAGTATTTTTTATAATCATTCTTTTATACCCATTTTTCCCCCTTCTTTGTTTTGTTTTTGTTGGTGATGGGGGGGGGGCGGTCAAAACCTCCGTCTACCTTTCTCCCTCCTCTTGCTTTCTTCCCTCTCCCCTTTCATTTTATATCCTGGCATTTCCGTTGATAGAACTTGGCTTTTATGTCTTTTAACTGAAATTGATTATTTCTTTTTTCTTCACCCATGACAGAGTTATGGATGTTCCTCGCGAACTAAAAGATTACTTCCGGGTAGGTGACCAGTGGTTGAAGGTCAATGATAATATGCTGAAAAACGTCGACTTTGCCCAAGGCTGTGTTCAAATGTCAGACAAACCGGAGGTAATCTATTATGTTAAATCCTTTACAATTTCTTAAGAAGAATGTTTTCCACAAGATATTAAATATTAAAGGTAATACACAGTTTTGGTATGGGTCAAGAATTTGGTTCAAATGAATATACGAAGCATATGCGATCCTACAATATTCAATGATCGAGTCCAAAGTGATGAAATTTTGAATAATAAACTCTCTATGTTGTATAGCTCCCTCTCAAGATTTATATTACTTTTAGCTTCAAAATAATTTTTTCTTGACTAAAATCGACGGATTTTATTTTCCCGTTTGGAAATTATATATAAAAACTGCATATCCCGAGATTTTCATGGCTAGTATGGCCGTAGGTGCTATTTGAAATTTATCGGAGCACCGATAAATTTGATATTTTAATTTCTCGAAATCCTTAGCGTTTTAGAGCCCAATTTGTTCACAGTTGCTTATTCTAACACTAGGTTTCACAATGGTAGTGCAAATTTTAAATTTCATAATATCCTATCCTGTTGAAATATTACCAAAACTTTGTATTACCATTAATACATCAGTGAGATCATTCGTCAGCGCAATGAATCCTGAATGAAGGACGTCTGAGAACATCGTGTTAAAGATACTGACTCATTTGCCATATCTTTGATTGAATTTACCCAATGTATTTACTCCCATGTTCATTAAAAACAATGCCGTCCACTCATATCCCATCAGACAAATTGATAATTTTCACCTTTTCCGCGTCCGCACTGCATTTGCACTCAAAACAATAATCCACTCAGGACCAACATTTTGGAACGTGCTGAACAAGGAGATAATAGAATCCCCGTCGTTGAATTGTTTCAAGCGCAAGCTTAAACAGTCCCTTTTAAATTCATATAACCCACATTGTAACCATATTACTTATGATATTCTGCATTGAACATTCCATGAATATTGTCGCCTCGGTATGATTGCATATTATGATCTTGTATATTAAAAACTTTCTAATATTTGCTTTTTTGCAGATCGAGATCACGCTAAGGAGAATCCCGTTTGGAACAATCTGTGACTTTCCTTGGAATTCAGATAATGTTGACGACATAGGGTTGAAACTCCACGGAAACGAGGTAAGCTATAGGCAGGCCTATAATGATTCTGTTGGCTGAAACAGGCCCAATAAAATAAATTCCTAGTTTATCTACCATCCCTCTACCTCTCGTATACAATTTCCCCCGTCTCACTATTTGGATTTGATGTTTTTTTTTTTTATATAAAGTAATTCAGAATCTTGGGGAAATCTAGACAATGGGGTTAACAAAAATTATTATATATACAAATACAATCTAATATCAGCAAACAAAAAATGTTTAACGTGATGACACGGTATATGTAGCTTATGAACAGAACATATCAACTACCAAATAAAACGGAAGCTCCTCTTCCTCATACAAATATTCGGACGAGAAACTAGGAATCATATTTTATTTGGCTTGGCCGATTGTCTATTTTAATGAAGTATTTTCTTGACTGACCAAGCAGTTTATCGACGCATCGGTAAACAAAATGTTATTAATCGTCAAAGGGGTCCAATTTCCAGAATCATTTTTTGCAAGTGCCTCCATTTCAGACTTTCAAAGCAACGACCTCATGTATTCCATGATTATTATCAGGGGCGTCGTAAATGTAAAATGGGATAAGTACTTGCCGACAGGCACGACAGGTCTGCAGGAAAAAATGTAGGAATTTTTAGAATGTTACCGACATAATTTGTGAATTTTGAGACCCCTGCACGTAGTCATCAGAAAAAATTACCAAAATTTGATGTCAAAAATCTTCATTTCAGATTGAGCAGGTATCCCCAGAGGGTCTGGCTCATCTCAGTGGATCTCTGCAGTCTAACGATACCACGTGTCTGAACAGTGCAGGCTTGAGATGCAACTACGTCATCACTGAGGTCAACTTTGAATGCGTTCACCCCAATGCATCTACGGAACAGGTAGGCTGATCTGATCCATATTACATTTGGGTCACTCATATTAAAATATAAAAAAAGTGGAGGGTCATAAAGATATTTCGATGAAATGTATACTGGGAGTATTTCTGGTGACAAGACATTAATCCACATTTGCCTCTCTCCAACTAAGTATATATAGGTACCTGGCAAATAGTGGGGGTAATGATTATTGTAAGGCTCACAGGCAGAATAGTATTAATTCTGACGTGGCTACCCAGAGTTAATAAGACTCAATTATTATGATTATTATTATTGTTGTTTTTATTATTATTATTATTATCATATAATCATTATTATTATCCTTCTGTAAATTCAACAATCAGTATAGCTTAAGCTCAGAAAAAAAGTATTTGCATTTGTAAAAAAAAATCCTTGGCTTCCCATATAGCTTCCCGTCATAAGGACAGGTTTCTAGAATTCTAGGAAAAAGAATTTCACATTACACAATAGGTCTTTCATTCATTCGTTACCGTTCTGAAAGTAATTATACAGAAGTGCACGGATTACCTCTCTGATGAACATTTTGCGTTTCATGAATCTATGTAATCTAATAGTAAATTTAACTTTAACAAAAATCACTAAACTTTGAACTGGCATCGATGAAATCACTTACATGCTACCATCTATAATAATTCCCTGCAAAGTTTTACAACTGCAATCGGTGTCTTCAATACTGTACCTTATGTAAACTTCACATGCCGGTGAAATGCCCCGTTCTAAAAAATTTGTTAATTGTTATTATGGTTGATTGGTTTGTTTTACCCGACTGCAAAAAAAAACCATGTGTGTGGTTGTCAGTCAATAACCATGGGACCGACGGCTTTATGTCGTCTCTGATGGACTTGGTAATAAGGAAAAATGCTTTACCAAAGGGCACTAGCGCATCGGCTTACTTTAGAATCAGGGACCTCCCGATTGCTAGTTCGCAGCTCTATAACTAAGCCGTCCACCGTCCTGTTGATGAAAGATTGTTAACTATTTTCCCCTTCCATTGATAGGTGTGGGAGATGATCAGGAAGGCAGGCCGCGTTGTCATTCTCATCCTCCATCCCGTGGACTTCCGTACCGTTCAGAGGGGCTACAACATCGACGAAAACAACATGTACGAAGACGTGCGATCGTAGGTCATTCTAGCAACATGCGCAATGGAACTTTAGAGAAGTGCTACAAAATGGCAACCACATAATATGACAAGTTCTAGTCTAATATCATTCACTAAAGACCCTAAGAGGAACTACAGAGGGGCTAGAACAAGAGTGCACCAGCAAAATGCACAATTACACAAGAACGTCGTAAGTGATTCAGGCAATTTGCGTAATGGAATTTTAGAGGAGCTACAAAATGGCTGACAACATCATGATATGAAAAGTTCTGAACTTAATAGGTCACTTAGTGAACACACTGAATCTAACTTCAGAGGGACTACGACATGGATGCACAAGACAAATCGATGATGAGAACATCTGCATCTTATGTCATTCGCATCTAAAATGCTTCATTGAACTTTGGGGGAGCTACAAAATACATGTAGCCGAAAGGGGCATGATATGAAAATGTGCATTATGGGTCATTAAATGAACGCGCTGAATGTCACTATTCAATGAATAAAACTCGAGAACCTTTCATCTTGGGATTAATCACTGAGCAGTCTTTATCAGACCATGGGTTTTACTAGCCATGATCAGATGTGCTTGTCTCGATCAATCGAGACCCGAATGAAAAAAGACTCAGATTACAAAGAGATAGACAGATGGCAGATCAAGTGTTCTCAACTACTGGCTTACATCCGTAAAACTGTATCCCTTCTACCACTCTCTAAGGTACCACCAGACTAGTCCTGGACTGTTCTCAATTTGTCTTAGCTACGTGCGCGCTCGCTCACACACAAGCAATATGTACAAGAGAATTTCGTGGTGGAATGGTGAATTCGTGGGGTGAGCGCGCGTCTACACCACAAGTCGTGTGGATAAGAAAGAAGTTCGTGCATAGCGGCTAATGCCCTCTTTTATTTCGGAAAAAAAACGTTTTAAAGAGCTTATCAATTTTTATTTTTATTTTCTTTCTTCTTCTATACCTGTTCGAAATATTTCTAGCTGTTTCGTGCAGTGATAACTGTGTAAATAAAAATCAACCAGATTACAATGACATAGGGCTGTATGCCTGCATGCACAGATGGTAATTACCACATACTTTTCCATTCTCAACATTTTGTTATGCTCATGATAGTATATATATATATATATATATATATATATATATACATATTGCTTTCTTATCAAGACTGAGAATAAATTCTAGAATACTTTTACAATACTTTTACAACCCACAATTATTGTGAAAAATCAGAAAAAGTTTTGAATATCGATTTGTTACACAAAAATGTTAGCCTCATTGCACAGTAGCTATTATAAGTTCAGAAAATGATAACATGATATGAAATATACATGTGTATATGTATGTATATACATTATATAAGTAACGCGCATGACACATCTAAGTATTGGGCAGAAGATATGGTTTCTAAATCAATACCATTGTTGATTTCGGCCTTCGAAAACATGTTGATCTTCATGCAGTTTCAATATTTGAAGAAAAAAGTAAAAAAAATTGTAGAAAAGAAAATTAAAAATGAGGTAAAATAAAGATAATCTAAAACGATCAAATTACAACATTTTTTTTTTACGGGGAATTGATCAAATGTTCAACTTTATACCTTATAAGTTGAATAACTCCTGTAAATAATACATGTAAATGTATGTACATACTTATATACTGATGTATGCACGTTATATGCGCATAAACAAAAAACAACTGAATACACGTGTATTTGCAATATTTTCAATACGTATGTCATTATGACATTATAGTTCATGTTTTCCTTTTCCACCATGTATGCTGTGTATACAATTATTTAAATCTATTACTCCATGAATGTAGGTATATATACCATAAACAATATCGTACCTTAAGTAACGTAGTTCGGCTTGAAGACAAAGTTGAGTTCTGGTCAAGCGATTTAATACTATCTGGAAGCAATTGTGAAATTATGTTGATTATATTATACATAAGAATTGGCTATACTGTGAGATTTTGCAGTAATCAAAACTATAAGAAACTAACAAAATATTGTGCAAATCACATGCACTGCACAGAGAAATGATCATATGGGACTACACATTAACATTTGGTCCAAACATTCAAGCTCAATCTTAATATCTATTCAAAATAACTCTATAGAGCAGTCATTTGCAGGGGACATTTCTTCCAAGATATTCTCATGAACTAACATACAAGAATGAGAAAGCTCACATATATTCTATCTTCATCAGAACTCAACCTTTTCTTCAAGATCATAATAGCACATTATATCAGTGTAATGTAAGTTAATTGATTGTTTTCCATGTAATCTATGTACCATAAATATTGCAGCTGAGCTATATCGTTTTGTGTTCCCTATTCACGGCAAACAACTTAAAAGCGATCATCTCGGCCATTTTCCCTAGAAGCCCGCTACACGCTATACGATCTGACTGCGATCCGTTTTTATAAGAATTTGCAGTAGTATTGATATAGTACTCAAATATTTAAAATCCAAATGACTGAGGTTCTGCATATATTCATATGTCAATGAAATGAAATAAAAGCTTGGGGGGGGGGTTGCAAACTACATTTTAAGAGAAAACCAAAATCGACTTAGAATCGTAGTGACGTCAGACCATTAACGCGAATGTTTATAATTTGTACCCGATTCGTCTTTTATTCTGACATGGAGGCCTAAGTGCACTTAAATTGACATTTTTAGTATTCATTTCATGTTTGTTTGAATTTTAATATATAATGTGATTGCAATTACTTCGAAAATCGCGTCAAAGTAGGGTCGTGTAGAGTGCGGTGGGCTAAAAATTTTGCGTGACATGTCTGTGCCAAACTTCAGCAATGGCATAGTAAGGATTAATTACAGAAACTCGATTAAGGGTGTGAGATAGATGGCATATTTCGTTATGAATTTTAGTGATAAGTAATATGTGTAATAGATATGAATTAAGTACATTATTATACATTGTTATTACTTACTACCTGGATACCGGTCCAGACAAATGCTACCCATCAGTATTATATTTTACAAAATATGTTGAAATAATTAATGTCTTCCTCCAAGTACTGAAATGGCATTACTTAATTCTTGCCATTCTTATGGTAATTGATTTATTTTTAATATAAGATGTATGTTAACTAGTTAGCTCACCGTATGTAATGCATACATCTGTGTTGGATTCTAGATGGGCGGTTCCAGGTAGGGGAAAAAACACATTTTGGCAACATTAATATCCTTTCAACTATACAAATAACGGATGAATAGATTATTTCCTTCAGGTGAGTGATACCAGAGATTGTTTTCTTCTTCCACATGAACGCATGAACGCAAACATTTTAACGTAAGTTTATATTCATATTTTTTATATTTGAATGTGTGAACAACATATATATCGATTTTTAAAAATGTATATTCATATATTTGTAAAAAATATGATCACCCATAAGCCATTTCATCCCTTAGGGAGGGGGGGGGGCGAGAATTTGGAAATAAAGTTACATAGTTGGCTTAAAATGTATTTCTTCAATATCTGTATATATGAATGTATGTAAATATGTAAATTTTTCTGTTTCTGTGCCAATGAATAAAACGCATATTTTTGTATTTAATTTTCAAACGATGATGCGATGCACAATAAAGTCAACTCATTATCTATATATTTGCTATTTTCGTATTTTGTTTAGACGCCTTGCCTTTAGACTTAAGATCGATAGAATGAAAACAGACAGTGAGAGGCAAAAGAACAGCCATGATGACAGAAAGAGCAAGGAACAGAAAGAACGGTGCCTCCCCCTGCTCCTACCTCATAACTTATGCCTAATGTAGTGGCATGTCCACCTTTAAAATCCGATTCATTTCACAGAAAGGAAGATATTCACAACTGCAAGTGGTTACCGAGTTCTATCATTACATCCTGGAATCCTGGATAGGGTTCGTTTCTGCCTGCCTTGCAATTTTTGTTCTCTCCTGAATTTTGGTATGATAACTGAAATAGTTAGTAAACTTCCGTAAACTTAGAGAACGTTTCTGTTTAGAGAATGTCTTATTTCGAGATATGGTACAGGAGCAGTCGGGCATGTGTTGCGCTTACTCCCTATTGAGTTACTTGTCATTACTACCCGTTTCCTCTAAATAATGTGGGAAGAACATGAGCACCAGCGTTATGCTCATTACAAAACGGTACCCGCAGAAACCAAATAGAGCTTTGCTCAACCCATGAAATTTGCTGGAAGTTCCAGTCAAAGGCGAAGGAGATGTATTGTCATGTTTTGGATTGTCCGATGAAATAAACAAGGATAGAAAAGTGAAAAACCTGAAGATAAGGGGACAATGAAAGAAATAATGCGTGTATGAAATAGACAAAGAATTGTACAAATCAAGTCATGTTGAGAATATGAGAGTTTTAAATAAATCTGCAAACGGTAAATTCATATTAAAATATATTTTGAATATTTAGTACTCTACTATGCACATGACTATACATGACTGTGCATCAGCAATTAAATTTGTTTAGAGCAGAAATTAATTTTCCTCTTCTAACACTCGGTCCTTTCACTCTCTGGCATCTACTTTCCTAAAAAGTACTAATAAATAACATGTTTGATCCTTTCAAAGGATTCTTTCGATATATCCTGATTCAGAGGAACATTAACAATAAAAGAAAACGTCCAGGAGAAACAAAAGCAAGGGAGCAAAGTGTGTCGGAAAATGCATTTTCAGCATTTTCAGCACTAGCGGCAATTTATAATTCTCATAAACTTAACAGGAGATTATGGGTGCATAATCAGACAAAAATCCCGTCGATATATTCCTGAGTGATCTGCATGACTGAGCCACATGAATGGAATGTCTCCCGATAACAATCATACTTTATATGCATGGGGCGCACAAAAAAACATAACTACGAAACTCTAGAGAAGCTTGCATCGTAGGAGGAAGCTTGCATTGAGGAGGCGCGATAGCTCAGTTGGTAGAGCAGGTAGAGCAGGTTCGAAACCAAGTCGATGCGCTACTGCCCTTTGGTAAGGCATTAATCCTCATTACCAGGTCCCTCTGGTTGCTTACTAACAAGCATTTATGCTTTCTTAGCAGTCAGGTAAAATAACCATCACTACTATTGTAGCCCTTGTTATCTTTGTACATGTATTCATTAACATACGGTCAATTAAACTTGATATATTTTGATGAACCATTAATATTCCGTTTTGATTTACACATTAATTAATTATATACTCATTATATCATATTTTACCGAACATTCAAATATTATGTTTAATTCAAGGGTGCACAGCCGGCCCGTCCCCCTCCCGTGCCCCTTCACCCGTGCCTCCTTTTAAAGCCAATCTTCCATACAGTATAACTGTGCCCCTTAGACGCCCTTTTTTAATACAAAATTCTGTATCCTTGAATTTATTTTTTTCAATAGTTTTTTTTTATTGATTCCAAACAATACAAATCACTCTTAGAAATAAAATACAATTGTTTTTTTCTTAACATGATTTCAAAACATTTTCATAACATAGGTTGTACGATTGATGAAAACAAAAGTGAAATCAATTGTAACATAAAACAAATGACCCAATCCAACCAAACACACTACTAACCCCTCCCCCATGCGACACACACACCATCCGACCATACTTCCACCCATATACGCACACTGTTCCTAACCCCCTCAGAGTACCCCAAATCGGAGCGACAGAAAAACAGACACATCTATTTACAAACGAAACAAAAACAAATTAACAAAAAATCATTTAAACGAGGCTACAATACCCACAATAGCCACAATAGCCACAATAGCCACAATGAAATACGCACAGTCACAAACCCATCCGCACACACACACAAACACACAAACACACGCACGCACGCACCCAACACACATACATCCACATATGCTCACCCTTACCAATGTCCAATCTATGCAGACTTATTTAGAATTATACACCATGCTAATGGCAAATAATTTAAAACTGGTTCATACAGACTAGTTAAGAAAAATATGGTTGAGAAGAAATGGGAACTTTCATTCTATTTAGATCCTCTATCTTTTATAGTATTAAAGTCAAATAATAAAACTGCACCTGTACGAAATACAGAAATGTCATTACACGTACTAAATATATAGTTTGTTGTGAATCGACGATTCTCTGACGGGGCGCAAGACTCTGACAAGCTCAAAGGGTAAAGTTATGGTTCACATTTTTATTGTTTTTTTGGTTGGGGGTGGGGGTTCTGAATGGGATACTTCAGGATAAACTTGAGTTGTCTTCATGCAATTTAATTGTTATAAAAGAAACTGTGACGGAGCAATTGGCAAAGGCTGATTTTGTAGTACATATGCATTTTATGTACACATTGTGAGGTTGTGAAGTCTCCAAAACAAGATGTTGCTGACTCGCACCTGCTGAGAGTCACATGCACATCACGCATAAATTGTTGTTTTGGACGACAAGCACAAGTGGCATGAAAGCTTAGTCCAAACTTTGATATTACCCGCTAGGGTTTGTTGGGACGTGGTGCAAGATAAGAGACGCTCTATCCAACGAGGCGCAGCCGAGTTTAATAGAGCGTTTCACCTTTCACCTAATGCAAAATCTTGTTCCATTGCACGAATAAAGACCATTCAATATTTGTTTTATACAACACCTCGGACGCTAACTGGCTTAAAACCATGCGCGAACCATGCTTCATGTTTATTGTGACGTCAGTCGAGTGCAATTTCGTTTGATCCACTTGTTCCATTGCACAGTGAAGCCACTTACCTCACAATATACTTTGTACATCGTTAGTGGCGTCAGCATGCAATGGTGCACATTGATCAAACGGAATACACCCCTTCACGGTTAAGGCCGCCATTTTAATTGCCGTAAACATTGCGTCATCAATTTTCAGACGCGCATGTATTGTTGCGTCACTGACTGCGCTGCGTGCTCATATCATATCAACCCATGCTTTATGCATGCTGCATCAAATATTAGTTGCTCGCAATGTTTACTCGCAATTCAAAATGGAGTTACTCGTAATATAAGATGGCGCCCTTTTGTAACCGTGAAAGGGTGTATTGCATGCATGGAGAATGATGCTGTTTAACATTACTTTTATCGCATGTCGTGTGATTAAGAACTGACCAATGACTTTAGTAGGTGTTGTATAAACATGTATATATTTCTTGTCACTGGAACCCCTTCTGTGCTTGTACGTTTAACAAAGAGATTTAGAACTGAAATGTTAAATGCCAAATTTACAGTTTTCATTACAAAAAGTTAATACACGTCAGGGGACAAAACCTAATGAGTAAATGAGGTATGAGGTAATTTTTTTTATTTACATACAGCCAATTAGAGGACATTGATGGTAATGATTAATGAATATTCATATACTAGTAACTATTATGAATTGACCTAATTCGCATACATGCAAGCTAAAAAAATATAAACCAATCAGCGCGTAGTGTGCACATTGCGAACGCGCGCGGCAGTCGTTGAGTGTCGTTGAGAGGTCAGTAAGAATGCAAATTCATGAAGCGATCATGCGTTGACCTTATGCGACCTCATTCTCTAACGACAGTTACCCAATCAACATCGCGTATTACAAGGTAGTTGCACGCGCATACTATTGCGTGTTCACCTATGGCATGGGCAAAGTGCCGGCTTTGCCTAGCTAGTCTAGATTGGCAATGGTCATGAATATTGACAAGGTACATATGACGAATTAATGCAAATTTCCACGGAATTTCTCATGGATATGCATAAGGATCTGTTGCAACTAGCTATGTAGTTTTTTTGTGAACGAACAACGTCATTGACAGTGAAACGCCCCGCCCAAGTTGGCCATCCGGTTGGAAATATTCCATCGCGCGTCAATGTAAAAATGCGTGTGACTGTGATGTTAGGGCTAATTGCCCTATAGAAAGTGTCGTATCAGCTAATTTTCAACTCAAAACGTACATGCGTAAAATTTTCACAAAAGTAGACAAATTTGGTATCTTTCATTAAAACCAGGTTTTTCTCTACGGAAAGATATATTCGGGGAGATATATGGTTTATTATTATTATTATCATAATGGAGAAAGTGTGTAAAAGCCTATACATGATTGCACGCCCTGTGTGGTGCGTTTTGAATACGCTTGTTCTCCATGGAAGATGTCACTTAACTTATTGCAATGGATGCAATGTATGACAAAACTAGATGGAACTTCAACTGCGCGCAGTCGAAAAATGCCTCCGCCATAGAGCAATTTTACAAACCAAAATGGAAGCAATTTTTAAAATTCAAGTTTGATTGTAATCCATCTGTTGGTTCTAATGATAACACGATCACGAGCTATTTTAGGATACATAATGAGCCCTGTGACCTTTGACCTCGTGACCCCAATTCTAATCAGTTCATTGACTCTGCAAGATACATACATGACCCAAGTTTGGCGGTAATCCATCAATCGGTTCTTGAGATAACGTGATCACAAGCTATTTTGCATACATAACGAGCCCTGTGACCTTTGACCTCGTGACCCCAAAATCTAATCAGTTCATTAGCTCTGCAAGATACATACATGACCCAAGTTTGGCGGTAATCCATCAATCGGTTCTTGAGATAACGCGATCACGAGCTATTTTTGCATACATAATGAGCCCTGTGACCTTTGACCTTGTGACCCCAAAATCTAATCAGTTCATTAGCTCTGCAAGATACATACAGGACCCAAGTTTGGCGGTAATCCATCAATCGGTTGAGATAACGCGATCACGAGCTATTTTTGCATACATAATGGACCCTGTGACCTTTGACCTCGTGACCCCAAAATCTAATCAGTTCATTAGCTCTGCAAGATACATACATGACCTGAGTTTGGCGGTAATCCATCAATTGGTTCTTGAGATAACGCGATCACGAGAACGGGACGTACGCACAGACGTACGTACGTACGTATGTACGCACGGACTGACAACCAGAAAACATAATTCCCCCGGCTACTTTGTAGCGGAGGCATAAAAAAGTAACCATGTATTGCCATTATAAAGAATTAAAGCTCGTTTTCATTTGATTTTTTTTTAAAGAATGACATGCGCTGCATATGAAATTCAATTGTCAGTGCCTTTTGCTTTTTCTCATGAACTGTGTACCCATAAGACATTGAGTGATTTCAAGTACGGTGTTCGGTGTTGGTGTTGGTGTTGAGAGCATGGAAAGGCTGCTAAACCGAGCTCCAACACCGACGGTCAGTTTAGAAGGACGATACCGATCGCGTTATCGATAGCTCAACACCAGCCTCAACACCGAGTGACGTCATACTCTACAGGCGAAAAGTCTTGCAATAAAAGCATAATCCTTTCAGAAATTCCATTAAAATTACATCATATCGAATATCAAATGTAAAGTCATATTAAACGAGCTGAAGACATGGAATTTCACAAGTTGACCTCTGTGACCCTTGACCTACATGCTCCAAAATCTAAACAGATCGTCTTCCTATGGTGATACATACTATCATTAAGTTTGAAGTGAAAATTCTCCAGTGGTTCTTGAGATATCGCGATAACGATCTCAATGTATGGAATTTCATAAGTTGACCTCTGTGACCCTTGACCTTTGACCTACGTGCTCCAAAATCTAATCAGATTGTCTTCCTATGGTGATACACACTATCATTAAGTTTGAAGTTTAAATCTCCAGTGGTTCTTGAGATATTATGATAACAATCTCAATGTATGGAATTTCATAAGTTGACCTCTGTGACCCTTGACCTTTGGCCTACGTGCTCCAAAATCTAATCAGATCGTCTTCCTATGGTGATACATACTATCCTTAAGTTTGAAGTTTTACATCTCCAGTGGTTCTTGAGATATCATGATAACAATCTCAATGTATGGAATTTCATAAGTTGACCTCTATGACCCTTGACCTTTGACCTACGTGCTCCAAAATATAATCAGATTGTTTTCCTATAGTGATACACACTATCACTAAGTTTGAAGTTTAAATCTCCAGTGGTTCTTGAGATATCATGATAACAATCTCAATGTATGGAATTTCATAAGTTGACCTCTGTGACCCTTGACCTTTGACATACGTGCTCCAAAATCTAATCAGATCGTCTTCCTATGGTGATACATACTATCCTTAAGTTTGAAGTTTAAATCTCAAATGGTTCTTGAGATATCGCGCTAACAAACTCAATACAAGGAATTTCATAAGTTGACCTCTGTGACCTGTGACCTTTGACCTACGTACTCCAAAATCTAATCAGATCGTCTTCCTATGGTGATAAATACTATTCCCGAGTCTTAAGTTTAAATCTTAAATGGTTCTTGAGATATTGTGATAACGGTCAAACGGGACGGACGTACGGACGGACGTACAGACGTACGGACGTACGGACGTACGGACGGACAACCCAAAAACATGATGCCTCCGGCACCACCTTCGGTGGCGGAGGCATAAAAAATGATGTTTATCACTTTAGAAGCTATTTAAACAAAATGTTTATTTCAGGGTTTTTCTTTTTTTCTTCTTTTTTTTCTCTTTTTTTTTTCCTGAATAGTAAATAGTAAAATAAGGGGCGGCAGCTAAAGAGGAGGCGGGTGGGGACGAGAAACGCTTCATTTTTGTTATTTGGCCTAAATACACCCTTTCACAGTTAAGGCAGCCATTTTAATTTGCGAGTAAACAATTCGTCGTCAGTGTTTTCAGATGCGCATGTATTGTTGCGTCACTGCCTGCGCTGTGCGCTCACATCATATTGACATGGGCGCCATTAAATTACGAGTAAACAACTTTGTTTACTCGTAATTTAAAATGGCGCCAATGTCAGCGCATGCGCAGTCTTGTAACCGTGAAAGGGTGTATTAAATCATTATATATTACGTGCCTTACCTATAGACTTAGGTAAACAATTTTTATACAGACATATCGTAATGTACTTAAGTAGGTGTAAACTGCAGTAGAACTAGTAGTCATAGTTTAATGATTTTGCTTGTAAACAGGCAAAAAGGAAGTTTTACCAACCGTTAGGTAAGACTAGGTGTTTGTTTTGGAAGTTTGTTATTATTTAATGTCCACTCAGACAGTTAGGGAGGTGGTTAGGATTTTGTATACAGTCCTAATGCTTAGTTGGGTACCGTGAGAGAATATTCTTGAACCCGTAATAATTAGGGGCCCAGGTGGGTCACGTGCTTTTTATTTCATAGAATAATGGATAGTACAAGTCTTGCACCGACATCGTGAGTGGGGGTTTCGTATGTGCAGATAAGCAGGTTAACAATTAGGCCCGTCGAGGGGTTGATAGGTATGACTTTTATTATGTTTGGTGGCTAGCAGGGACTACTGCAGGCAGTAAAATTCCAGAAAAGCTCCTTTGGTTTTTAGAATCATTGTGGATTAGTAGTGGACTGTTTAAAGAATGAATGAACTTTCCGAATAAGAACACAACTCTACGGAGTATAAAATGTAGAATTATAGTTATTAGAATAGGGATTAAATACCTCCCCCCCCCCCTTAATGTAATTTAAAAGGTTATTATTAAGTAACTCTAAGCGTAAATTACTAAAGGCTACTAGTAAACAAATAAGTAGGATTACTTCTATTTATATGTACTTAATGTTCGTTATTAATCGATATTGAAATTAACTTATAAATGTCAACATTTACGCACACACATGTTCAAGAGTTTTATGACTAAAAAATTTCTGTCGAGTTTTATATCATTTTGTGAAATTGAATTTCTTTCGTCGTACGATGCACCCCGATGCCCATTGTGAGAGAATCTTGTGAATTAAAGAATGATGAGCAGGAACCATAACTTAGTCGAGTAAATTCAGTGACTGATTGGGTAGCGACCATGCTGTTTGTTGATGTGAAGGCAGGAAAAAATATATGATTATACTGTAGGCTAAAAATAGGCTTGGGAAGAAGTCAAAATAGATCACCCCTGGTTGTATACATCAGGAGAACGAACCGCCATCGAAGCTCAGGCTAGAATAATGAGTTAACATCTTCAGCTGATATAGTAGTTTACAGCTTATCATTTTTTATCTAAAACGCTACAAGTGAAACCAAGAGTGAGAATGTTGTATTGATGGAGAGAAACTGGTGTGGTTCTTGGTTCTTGGTTGGTTGGTCCTCCAAAATACTCGTCTGAGTTTTAACTGGAGGTGCGGGTAGGGTGTATTAATTTGTAGATGAAGGGGGGGGGGCGTCAGGGCAATTTTGAATTTGACGGGGTCAGTGTGGGCGATAGTCTCCGGTTTAAGCTGGTTCCAATCACGCACTGTTCTCATGAAGAAGGAGTTCGCGAATGTGTCCGTTCTTGAGTGGGTCTGTTGGAATTGCCTAACCCTCTTCTTTCTCTGGTCGTTTTAGGTTGGGTGTAGTCTTGATAGTCTACGTCCAGCTGCCCGTACATCATGTTGCGGAGACAGGATAGACGGTGTTGTTTGCACCTTTCTTGCAAAGATGGCCAGTCTAGCGAGGAGAGGATGTTAGTTATGTTACGGTGTCTCTACCGTAGGTGTTTGTCACGAATCTTGCAGCGCGTTTCTGAACTCTTTCAATGGACTTTATGTTTTTAATTGTGTGGGGATCCCAGGCTGCCGTTGCGTAGTCTAGGTGGGGTCTAACTAACATTTTATATAATTTCTCCTTGACGTCTGGCTTAACATGATAGAAATTCCTACGCACAAAGTTGAGTACTCTAGAAGCTTTACCTGTTGCAAACTCTGTCTGTTCCAGCGCAGATCTTTCTGGATGTAGATCCCAAGATATTTTGTCTCGTCTGTTTCTTCAAGGACAGCGCCCATCACGTTGTAGCTTGTCTTTCCTGGATGTCTGTCTCTATTAAGACGCAGAGTGCTACATTTGGCTGGGTTAAACCTCATGCCCCACTTTTGGGCCCAGCTATACAACCATCTGGTCTAGGTCTTTCTGGAGAACAGTTTGGTCATCAGGTGATTTGACGGTGTTATAAAGCAGGCAGTCATCAGCAAAAAGTCTTGTGCAGCTCTTGACGTTTTCATGGATGTCATTTATCAGTACGAGGAACAGGTGAGGACCCAACACTGTGCCCTGTGGGGCACCGCTGAGTACAGGCTGCCAATCCGATGACACGGCATTTACTACCACCCTCTGGAATCGATTTTTCAGGAATGAACGAATCCATCTTTGAGTCTTGTTTCTGACGCCGTAGTGATCCAACTTGAGGAGTAGACGGTGGTGAGGCATAACATCGAAGGCTTTCGAGAAATCAAGCATTGCCATATCTGTGTTAAGTTTGTTGTCCAAGTTCATGGTGAGGTCGTGAGCAGTCAGTATAAGCTGTGTCTCGCATGATCTAGCTTTTCGGAAGGCATGCTGGTTTTCGGCAAGGATACTATTTTTAGTGAAGTGACGCATGATCTGGCTGTCGATTTTATGCTCGAGTAGCCTGCAACAATTGCTAGTCAAGGATACAGGTCTATAGTTTGCTGGGTCTGTGGTGCTACCCTTCTTGTAGATGGGGGTGATGTTGGCTCTCCTCCAATCCAATGTGATAATGCTATGCTTTATTACTAAGTGATGGTGATACGGAGATTGTGTGATTTACATTACGTTACGTGCAGTGAGTGCATGGTTTCATGCACCGTGAGTTAGGCGTAACTGATACTGCCTTACTGGATTAACATTCACGTGGCTCTAATTATTGGCAAATCATCTTCTTTAATTTCGACTTTATTCAATATCTACTTCATTCTGGTATTAAACAATGAAATAATTACTATTGTGATTAAACTCACCATTTTAATTGAAGATTCAATAATGATGACTGCTAAATAAGGCGAGTTTTGCCACAGATCGGTGTGTCATTGTCATTGAGCCATCGTCGAAATATTTATCACGTGAATAACAGTGCGAAAACTACGTAAATACTGCACAGAATGACATTTGATCCATTACTAGAGTCGCCAAGCTTATATCTGGCCATTGAGACTTGGTGATAAAAAAAAACATGATGTAATTAGTTAAAGTTTGGTCCCTTAAAATCAGAGATTATTTTCCCATCCCTGATTCTCTCCATCACACTAAATAACTAGGAAATAAGACTCCTACTCGTAGGTTTGGTGATTCCTCTTAAAAATTACCTGGTGGCAGCATTATTTTTGAGGCTCTCGAAAGAGGAGATTATTACTGGCCAGAGGGTAACAAGTTATATTTTTGGAGGATTGAGAGGGTTTCACGCTACATTATTATAATTATTATTGTTATTATACCGCGCTTTTCCCATAAGGCCCAAAGCGCTTAACAATTACGTAAACACATGTAATAAGAAAAACAATCTTACAACTACAAACTGTAAAAAAAAAAAGACGTGTTTTCAAGGCCTTTCTGAAGATGAAGACTGTCTAATTCTAAGTGGTAGATCATTCAAGTATTTTAAAGCAGATACATTAAATGTCCTATCACCGGCAAATGTGCGAGTAACTGAATATGTGAGACGGAGAGGATCACTGGCTGACCTCAATGCCCTGGTAGGTGTTTATAAATTTAAACAGGTATCTTAATATTGTGGAGCTTGATTATTTAGTATTTTGCAGACAAACAAAAGTAATTGAAACAATTTAAAATTGCCGATGCAAAGAGAAGAAACGGAGTAATGTTTAACTAGTATTATTGCATAATGCAACAACAATGCGGTTATGATCCCGGGTAATATGGAGTCCTTGTAATACTACTAATAATGATAAAAATAATGCGTATCAGGACAACAACCCCCGGACAATCACCCCCAGAAAATTACCCCCCGGAAAACTACCCCCAAAGAAACTGCCATCAACTTTCAGCAGTGTGTTTTATATTTTGTATCAAATACAATATTTCGTTCTCACTCACTTTGAAAGTGGTTTTAGTTAGACCGCTCCAGAGGAACGGGTCTTGAGGAACGGTTTGCGAGCGTTCACACTCCGAGCAGTTTTTTATGGCTCAAACCGCTCCAAGAGTCAAAGTGGTCTTGTTGCTATGGCAGCTCAGGTCAGCGGGTAAATTTTTCGCGCGCGGAATACAAACCGTATGTACCGTACTACATGTTTCGCGCGGAACGTTACTAGCTCACTTCCGTTCAAAGTACGTTTCCGTTCACATTGCACGTTATAGAGCGGTCCAAACCGCTCTTAATAAGACCCGTTCCTCAAGACCACCTCCCGAGGTGGTCTTCTGGAGCGGTCCAGAAGTCCACTTCCTGGACCACTTTGACCGTTCTCACTCACCTAAGAACAGCTCCTGAGGAACGGGTCTTAGTTAGACCGCTCCAACGAAGTGAATGAGAACGGAAGCGTAGTTAAAGACTGCAAATAAAAGCCCTCTATATCACAAAGTTTAGCCACCATGTTTTCAGTTGGTCACAACATGGCGTACATTCTTTTGTTCTGTGCTTGTCCGTCAAAGCAGAGTTTGTGCCCAACTCGAGCTGGGTTGGCCAAACTCTCCTAATCAATGGCGCTGCTGCAAATCACCAAACTATGCCCTCTACGTTTGATCACCCCATCGTAGCTCTAAAATGTACAATGTGACACTATGATAATATCAGGCTTGTCCACACATGCATGTTTGAACCTCCTCGACTCCCCGGGGTGCATTCCTTTGCCTCCATTGCACTTGCCCATGATCCATTTAGTTCCTTTCTTTCTCCACAAAAAAAGAAGAAATTTCTACTGCACTGAGAAGGTACTCGCTGGTTTATAGCGAGTAAAAAAAGAAAAGAGAAATGTTACATCATTTACCTTATGATATTTTGTACTTCACACTCCCCCTACACAAAAATATAACGAGGTAAGAGGATTAATTTGGCTATATTTTCCAGTTTTTTAATCGAAAAAAGTATGCTTCCCAATAAAAAATACATGATATTAAAAAACAGAGATCAATAAACATTGCAATTACCCTTTTCTCCTCCCCACACGGACTGTTGATTAATTCTGCTGCTGCCACGTAATAAAGGTGTATTTTGATCTATTATGTTGAAGAGATATGCCTATTTATAGCAGCTAGAAGGCTGAATTACAAGGAATGTACAAGCTGGAATAAAATGTCCAAACAAATGAATGACTTTTTAGAACGCGTAAAAATCAAGATCACAAGGTGATATAAAGATAATGCATGGTTTCATGCAACACTCTTCTTTTTTATGGTTATATATGCATGTATTATTTTTTCTTAATTGTATGTTTTGAATATGCGCGGTTTTGTAAAATTGAAAATATCGAAGAATTCAAAAATGCATTTCAATATGTTTATTCTACTCTAATATTATTTTTTGTAATTATGCGAATATAACGCAAATAAAATGAAGAAAAGATTAAATTAATGCTGAGTCTGACAAGGAAAAGACAGAGATAGAGATAGAAAGAGAGAAAGAGAAAGAAAGAAAAAAGAGAGAAAAGGGGAAAAAGAGAGGGAGAGAGAAAGAAAGACCGAGCGGGTGAGAGGCAGGGAGATTAACAAAAAAAAAAGAGTCTATGATAGAATATAGAAAGATAGACATCAAGCAGTCAAGTCCAAAGTCTCATGCAATATTGAGTCCTGTTTGGAATTCATAGAATCTCTTTTTAGTTCCAATTTAAAGTGCTTTAGATGTAGACCAGTTCGGCACGTCACATTGTCTGCTTTTTTTTTTTTTATTATAGATCGAAAGTAAAATCTCTTTCCTGCAGCGCAGTTCCGGATTTTATTAAACTAAATCATTATGAGTATGGTTCTTATTATTGATTGTTTTGACGTCAGAAATACTTGCAGGCAATGCATTTACAATTTTCGGGTGGAAATTACGATTACAAATTCAAAGAAAACCTAGGAATTAAACATCATGTATATCCTTTAAAAATAATTTTATTGATACGTCAATCAACTCTCAAGTGAAAAACAACAATGTTATTGCCAAAATATTACATGCGAACTTCTTTCACTTTTACTTAAATTTGAAAAGGGGTATAGTTTCATCATCTAATTCCATAAAATTGCATCCAGAGACGCCTTTATGGCCAGGGAGTGTATCCCATTCAAAATAATCATTACATAAAAATCAATGTAAATAATTCCATACAAATACAAATCTTCATTTCCTTTTCATAGCACAAATAAATTATTCACAAAACAGTGAGCAAAGAAGGAGAATAATGGAATGAAATCACTATTTTTTTCTAATAATAATAATAACATACTGAACTTAGTTATGACATGTACCCTCATTCATGAAAAATAACATAATACATATTTGTTTACAATGCCCCTCCGTTAATATCCCCGCCAAACATACAAACAAAACAATATATATATATATATATATATATATATATATATCATTGGCGGATCCAGGGGAGGGCACAGGGGCACAGGCGCGATTTTCCAATTTTCCAATTTTCGGGTGCAAAAAAAAAAAATGTGCTCACATTTAATTCTTCAGAGAATTTCTTCTTGGAACACACTTCAAATGATTCGATACAGGTTGTTTAATGTACAATACTGTCATCTTTGGGAAGTTCATGCAAGAAGAAGAAATAAAGGATTACGAGGCATTTTGTAAAAACCCCTACTTCATAATAAAACATAGTACCCAGTGCAAAGTGTGTGCAAATATTCAAATACTGAATCGTATGTATTGACAAAGAGAGTCCAAATTTGTATAAGGGGAAACAAGGCTACATAGACATGAACTAAAATAAGGCAAGTTAAAATATTATCGGTAATGACAAGGGGATGGCCCTTCTTGCATACATGTTATGGCTGCTGTCAATTTTCTTCTTTCTTGTAAAATGTTGTATGAATTAAAGGTTACATTCCGGAGGTTCGTTACTCCGAAAATTCGTAATGCCGAAGGTTCATAACTCCGAAAATGAAGTGAACTTTGTATCATTTTTGAAATTACAAACCTTCGGAATTATGAATCTTATTTCGTTTTGGAATTATGAACCCTACATCATTTTTCTGAAATACGAACCTTAGGAATTACGAAACTTCGTAAAAAGATATGTTCGGAATTATGAACCTTTTTTCAATGTCAGAATTATGAATTCTCTGGTATGGGAAATCAGTTTCGGAGAAAATAAATCTTCGGAACACCAAGTAGCCACCGAACTCAAATAAAAATGTTTATTTGTCACATGAGTTTCATAATTTGTCATTATTTTTAAGTTACTAGTTTTGGTTTGTTTTATCAAAACTGGACCATAGCATTATTATCATGTGTGTCTTATTGACTTAGCGTGAGTCAGTGGGATGAGAACTTGCATGGAGGGGGCACCGTTTTGACTTAGTGAACTTGTAAATGACCAAGGCATAGATCATGTTGATTAGGGGAGGGCGTGTGGGAGGGTCGTAGCTAGAGTCTTCTTTCACGTTCACCCATCTCACTCTCTCTCTCTCTCTCTCTCTTAAAATTTCGCAATTTGATGGGAGCGCTGCCCCCCCCCCCGGCCTAGCTACTCCATTGGACATATTATGTGTTAGAAAACATTGACATGTTATACAATTTATTTTATGATGGAAGCAAACATATCGATAACAATTATATTGATTATGAGGATTTTTATGTATTACGACAATTTCGATAACGATTAAAATATATCCTCATAATACCATTCACTATTATGACTATCAATAATAATAATTATAATAATATAAGTAATCGGCGCACTTATATAGCGCAGCAACTAAATGAATACATGTATGATACAAAGTATCACATTATTACACCGGCTGTAACTGAGCCTCCATAATAAGGCGCTAAAGCATTTAAGAAATGTCTTCCTACCGGTTACCCATTTACCTCGCCTGGGTGGAGAGGGGCAAATGTAGATTTATATCTTGTCAAAGGGCATTAGTGACGCGGCGGGACTCGAACCATGAACCATGTGATCCACAGTCCGGTGACGTATCTACTAGACAACACAATACAATTTTATCTTGATCAATTTATCCATCCCACCCCTTCACGATTTTGCTGAATCCTGACATAATAACAATATTTGCCCCTTTCCATTATTATAATATGTACCCGATAAATTCTAGTTGACATCGATTATATGACGTCAATTAGATAAAACAATCTAAATCTGTGATTTCTCTAGTGTTTACACTTAAACAAAGTCCCTGGATTGGTGTGACCTTTAATGATGCCCAAATCATTTATCGTATACAGTTAATCAGTTACATAATCTACCGTATTTACATGGTAAAAAAACATCAGTCTTCAAGCCACCGTTATCACGTGTGATAATGCTCAATGATACATTATACTTCTTTACTTCGTGTTCTCCCCATCAGCGAATCGAGAAAGGGCGGGGCGCCCAATCTGACGTTGTACATAAAGTAAACAAAAGTGCAGTAATAACTGTTTGCGTGTGTCTCCGGAAACACTATGGAGCTAAAAAGAACCGGCATATTTGTAAATCTATAGGTCGTATATCTAAGGTCATATGCCTCGTCGCCCCCTCTGCATGAAGCCACCAATAGTATTATGGCGCGCACCAGAGATTTTGCTTGATGAAATATTGATCTCTAGGCTATTGTTTATTTACATGATGAAGCGTTCCGTACGATGTGAGATATAGGGGTGCCAGTTGGGCCGCCTTTCTGTTCGTTTTCTTTTAATTCGCTCTGTAATCATCCACCATCACCATGCGCCACCCCCACCACCATATCCCACCACCCCACACACACATTGTCCCACCAAGCTCGCGAAATCTCCACAGACCGCGGGCACCTATAAAATCCTATCTAATGGGTAACAATACCACCACCATGGACCTCCTCGCGACATCACCACCGATCGCACGCTCCTATACAATTTTATTCGACGGGGAACAACCACCAAGACCACCACCAGCCTCACACACACACCTCTCATGCACACACATTGCCACACCCTCATCCCGACATCTCCACCGATCGCCAGCTCTTTTAGGATCCTACCTGATGGGAATAATAACCATCTACACACCCGCACAAAAATTCCCGCGACACCTTCGAACAGCTTGCGACATATTTAGTGTGATCACTGAAGGGGGTATCTCACTGAGCGGCGAATGCTCACGAACGTTGCGAATTTGGATTCGCCAACTTTTCTGACGAATTTTGGCGAAAATCAGGGTTCGTCTCTGCGACATTTAGCGACATTTAGCGATGTTTAGCGACAATTAGCAACATTAGCGGCTGTAAGCAAATGTTAGAGACAGTTTTTGCGAAGATTAGCAACTATTTGCTAATCCTTTGCCACTATTTGTGAATGTTTGGGACCTTTTGCTAACTCCTGGTACTCAATGGGTCGATTTTATATAGGAACCATTTGTTAACGTGGTCGCTAGCATTGGCGTATCAAAAAGAACTTCACCGACACCGTCATACAACCGTTTGCAAAGGCTTACGACTGTTTTGCAAACGCTTGCAACTGTTCGCGGAAAAATAAATTCGCAAAGACATGTTGAACATGTTGAAAAACTGTTTGCGACAATGAAAACTGTTTGCGAACTGTAACCATCGTAAAAAACTCAAAAATCTATAATTATAATTGCTTTAAACAACTATTAAACAAAATATGTTATGTAATATTTTGTGGCATTACATAACCCTACCAAAGGATCGAAAACAAAAACTAAATAAATTCATGAATGACGAAAGCCGTGATGTTGCCGTAAAATTAATAATCATGCGCAATTGACATTCTACCAGCATCAGACATGTCAAAGTCGAATAGTGAAATGCATCGAAATGCATATACACACTTCGTAAGAACAAATAAGGTGGAAAAAGAAAAAGAAATATTATTCTGACCGGAGTTGGCATGGCAATTACAAGCACCTCTTCGGCTGGTTAACAATATTATGCCGAATACGGCATCATTGTACCCCCCGTATTAATAATAGCAGATTACGTCATGCCCGTAGACTTTGGCCTGTTAATAGGGACTTTTAGATTTGCACTTCGACGTAGTGGACTGCAACGTGTGCCATTCTTTCAAGGCACTGGCCCGTGCCCGGCAGTGCCTTAAAAGGACGTCACATTACCTTAAAAGGATGTCACCGTGGCAGTCCACGTTCTCGTCGTGTAAAATCTAAAAGTCCCTAATATCGTGTTGGGTCTTTCCCGTTTGAATTTCAGTTTGAGGAAGTAAAGTTGAAAATCAACTTGATTCTTGGATTGCGAGCACTTTAGAGCTCATTTGTATTTGAAATATCCTGAAGTGAAGGTCTGTTTCGGGTACATTGGTATACGGGAAGCAATCAGAAGGGCAGTACAGTGATAATTAATTAACAATCGAGAATTCACCAAGATCATCGTCGTGAGAGCAAGCTTCCAAACTAGTCTCATCGTCAGCTTAGCCAACTGTCAGATTATATCTACCTAGGCAGTATGTCGGAGAAGGAGAGGTGAGTCCAAATCATGCAGCTAATGAGCTTATTGTTAGCATGAGAAATCTAATACCTTGTGATTGCAGACTTGAATTTTGAAGAGAGAGAGAGAGAGAGAGCGAAAATGCAAATAAAACACAGTAGATTATATTTAAAACGAAGTTCATGCTTATTAAACTTTAACATTCTGTATCGAAAACACAAACGGAAACAAACAGAATGATTTTCTTTTTTCCCCCTCAGAAGTAGTAAAAATTATTTAGCTGATTTATTTTGTTGATGTGACGATATATGATTTATTTGTGCATGCCTGTAAGAGCTATATTTTCATATGGGATAGCAAAAAATCATTATATTGTACTATTTTCTATTTAGCTTAATAACACAAAAAGAATGGATGTGTGATTATAATATATGTACATGTACTTCTAAATTGTGGAATAGCTTTAAGAAAAAAAGATATTCTAAAATTAACACTAATAATGTCTGCAGCTAATTCATCAAGGCGACTATAAACGTATATTTTTCTATACAAATTACTATACTACTAATTATTACTGTACTATTTTCTATTTAGCTTAATAACACAAAAAGAATGGATGTGTGATTATAATATATGTACATGTACTTCTAAATTGTGGAATAGCTTTAAGAAAAAAAGATATTCTAAAATTAACACTAATAATGTCTGCAGCTAATTCATCAAGGCGACTATAAACGTATATTTTTCTATACAAATTAAGAAATACTACCATTTATAGGAAACGAAACAGTAGCAATATAACCTCCCAATGTTATAGTTTCTGCACCCCTCCTTATACATGTATGTACTTCGTTGACTGTATCGAAAGGTTTTGAATATCCTCTGTGTAAAGCAAATACCACACATACAAACGCGAACACCCACATAAATCATGATGGTACAAAGGTCACTGTACTTGTGTTTGAACGTATAATATAATGATATATATATATTTCCTTTATTCACTCTTCCGAACAAAAATATATTTACTTTGAAAGGTTTCACAATGATTGTTCGATGTGGGGGACCATGCAAAGCAGTGTATGTCAAGCTGATTATATATTGCGAATACAGTTAACAATGAAATTAGTTATACCCCTTTCGTTTGTAATTTTGTTTTATATGTGAAAATTCGATTTGTTCCGATTTATGTTTCTTGAGAATGTGACGTATTAAAGTTATATCTAAATGTATTCAACAATGGCCCCAATTCAACCAGTCCACTTTTCATTCTCGAGTTACGAAACACACCAAACAAACATCAAATTTACAGGGGGTAAAAATAATTTAGTTGTTAGCTGGATAGGTTTTGAAATTGTGATGGATATGGCAGTGGTAAAATAAAAATGACGTTATATGAAACTTTTACACCAGATTGAAAGCTGATCGGAATTGTCGTCTAGCCAACATGGACCAATGTATGGATTCCCGGGTAGTAATCATATCCTGGATGGCTCATCATTAATCTAATCGGTGTCGGTCAGACCCCAGGAAATAAATGATTGTGTACTAAATCGAGGAGCAAATTGTTTGTAATAACATAATAGTTGATAATAACATGTTTGTGCTTTCATTGTGACTCGATAATAAATATTTTAACATCCAATCCGCCTTTAATGATGTTCGAATTTTGATCTATATCTCCAAATTGATATTTATCTTAATAGTAATTGAAATAGTTGAGGTAGTTGCAGTAATAATAATGATAATAATGCAGAAGAAGAAGAAGAAGAAGAAGAAGAAGAAGATGGTAATAATAATAATAATAATAATCAAATAATAATGATAATAATGATAATAATAATAATAATAATGAAAATAATGATACTGATAGAAACAAAAACAACAACAATAGTAATAATAATAATAATAATAATGATAACGATACTAACGGTAATAACAATAACAAAAGGAAGAAAAAGAGTATTACTACTAAAAATAATAATAGTTATATTGGTACTGATGTTTGTTTTTATATATATTGCATAACAGGATTGTGGGCTATAATCCCAATCAATAAAGATATCTATTAGTGCCGTTAGGAAGAAATAGCATATACTATCTGAACAAATAAGTCCGACTTGCAATCAGAACAGTTTTCTGTAAAATTAAAGGAGAAAGGTACTGACGACTAAAATACAATATGTTATACTGATTTATCGGATTAACATTATTCTGTCAAGTAAGTCTCGTAATATTAGAGTCATTACACCACCACCAATCCACATCACAAATAATAATAGTAATACAATAAAGACGCCTTTGGTCATTGTCGAATGTATCGTTATCACAAGGCATATGCAAAGGAAGGGGTGGCTATGTTTCACTCGAACATGAAGTGAACCCAATGAAAAGAAATATGCCCGAATCTTTTATATTTTACATTGTTGTGATATCTTCAAAATATCACAACTTTACTCAATCATTGAAAGAATCTAAAGAAATGAAGACATGCCCGAATCTTTAATATCTCATACTGGCATGGTTGTTGTGATAATTTTTTAATATGTTAACGATTTCTTTCGACAAATGAAAATCAGGACTGCTCGCGTGATAGCTTCGGATGTCACGCCTGATGTTTACGACACAAAAGAATCGAAATCAAAACTATTTTATAACGTGGGAATCTTTTATCAGACAATCAAATTTTTAACACCCTCGATCTCTACGAGCTCTACGAGTCCAAAATCAAACGTATCTTGTTAAAATTGATCAGATAAATTTGCAGAACCATCTGCATTAATAGTCATCTCATATGACAGCAATTATGCTTCAAAATCTTGTCATGATGAACTAGTCAGCACTATGCGGTGGCCTTCCTGAATCTCTATCACTCCTTCTTTACTTTGTCCGATTCCTGTTTTCCTTTTCACCTCGTTTTGGTGTACAAATACCGTAAACAAAACTGTGGATGTGTTTAATTCCACAACAATTAATTCTACTATCATCTCTTTCCTTTCTTTCCCTTTCTTTTATACACTTTGTCTTTCTTAATTCCTCTAAATGCCCCCATAAGCGGGTTCGTTGAAGAAAACGTCAACAACCTATTCAGCTAGTGAGCTAGGCTACCGCATGATGTTACCAAAAGCCTTCAATCGTGAAGTTGGGGATTGTTTAACCATAAAATGTATTAAACAGTATAGTATTAATGACTGCTTTGAGAGAAATAGTTGTTTTTATACGCTCAAGGGAAGGTTACAATTGTGCTTTTGCCCAAGGTTAGGGATAATGACCGACTTTTTGAAGCAAATTATCATTAGTGTGACACTAAGGCTATAAAACAACTTTTGTACTTGTATAGTCTCAATTACATGCTAAGGGTGCGTGGGAGAATGGGTTTACTGAGTTCTCTTCTATATAGGAACAGGAAGAACTTTAATCACCGTTCAAAAACAAAAGTTGTTGTCCTGTGTGCCATATCGTGAGATCGACAGGAAATAGACTGACAGACAATTACCATTCGAAACTTCTGATATCTTGAAAAAACAGTTTTGATAACGACAGAAAACTAATTATTTTTTGTTTGGGTATTTCCAGTGGTGTAGCCCACCAGCTTGGGTAATTATTGATATCGTAGTTTTTAGGATAATGAAGTTATGGAGATCATTTTAACCAATACCGGGAATCATGGTGCAATATATATCTAGGGAGGTTTGTTTTCTCATGGAAATATATATTGTTTATAACAAACTCAGTTTGAAAGCTTTTGAATGTATAAGAATCAAATAAAAGATTGGAACAAAACAAAACGAAAAATTGCAAAGCAATTTCATCATTCATTTTTAACCTCTTTTCTTCAAAATTGATTGACAGAGTATTTTGATTATTTGACATTTGGATCCGCTAAAGAGTGTTCTACTTAAACACGTATTATGTGTGGCATCTTAATTGAATAAAAACTGGCATTTGATCTGTAATTTGCATGACAGGTAATGGGATCAGAGTTCATATTGAAATTTTGATAGCACATTTAGTACGTTGCTTGGAAATTATGTACAGGTGTATGGTCTTATTATTTTGACTAGAATTGTTTTCTTTCCTCTATTGTTAAAAAAAAATCTATGCTTCCTCTTCGTTTGAGAAGTGATTATTGTGACTGTTTGTCATGCATGACATGTAAAAGGAGGCGATGTAATATATACACTCAAATAAATGTGTACAATTTAATCAATTATTGGGTAATTTCTAACCAATTTTTGGTTACATTACACTCAATATTGGGTCACATTTGAAAAACGAACATGCATGCTCCCTTTATACCTTATAATAGGGAAATCTTTACCCAAGCTTGTATAAGAGTTGACAATGCGATTATGATATCAACAAGCATGGGCAAATCCAGGGTGGCTGCTAATGTTGACTCCCATATGTTTCTAAGTGTAATGGATTTATAAGGATAAGTATGATAAATATGATTTCTTCTGATCAATGCTGCAGTATGGCTATCAATTCATATAATAGTATGAACATAATACATTGGATTTAGTCTCCATTATTGAACACCTTACATCAGGGGTTTCCCCTTTTATGACCCCAAAATCTCTTCCTTCTTTTTTCTGAAGAAAATGTGCGGGGCAGTACCTTTGACAATTAAGTTATATTTCCCACTTGATAAATGGTAATATAAACATCCCACGACTGACTTTTTGTGACGGTTCAGTTCACGTTTTCATTCTTAAAAATGAACAAAGTTCTACATTCCTCGCCTCATTAGCTCTCACATTGAATACTATTCAAATAACCAATATTTCGTTTTTTTTTTAAATCTTTGATTGTGCAATAATGACTACCCAATACAATACGATTGAAATATATATATATATATATATATATATATATATATATATATATATATATATATAAGAAAGACATACTCCGCGACGAAGTTTAAAAGAGACTCAACACAGAATTATAAACAAAAACGTTGACTATCTGATGGTGTCACAAGTCTTCGCCTATAGGGCTTCTTCGGGTAAATAGAAATTTGTCACAGATTACGATGTCATCGTTTTTTAAATTTTATTTTGTGTTGATTCTTTATATATAAACATGCATATGCATATGCATGTTTATATATAAAGACTCAACACAAAATAGATGCATCAATATCTGTTTATCAAATATGAATGCTAACACTTGCATCTTGCATACTTAACCGATTATAAAATGGAATAGGTACCATGCAAAATAAATGAGTTATTATCTTGAAAATACTCTGACCCGGTGTAGAAGATGTTATGTTTAATGTCATTTGACAAGGCATTAATATACATTTGCCACTCCATACCCAGGAGAGAAATGGGGACCTGGTAGGATGACGAAAGCCTTTGTGTTAGTAATTGCCAAATGCCTTCACGGTGACTATAATTATGGTAGGAATATAGATTCACTGAATATATAAAGATCTAGAATCCCCCTCATCTCTTAGATTAAGATCATGCTAGGTACACACATAATTTCAATGTAAGGACGTGGCTATTGATATCTGTATTTCCTATTTTCACATCTGGTTGCATCAAGTAATAGAAAAGCAATGACTTATCCATTGAACTCATGATGCAATGATGACAACACCGACGTGAACCGTGTTTTGATATTAAAATCATTAGGCCTACATTTCGTCTACATAATTTTACGCTCTCAAAACTCCGGATTACTTGTTCTTTCTAAGCTCAATACTGGGGAGGGTGGGAGACCTTTGATCATACCTCCAGAGATTCGTAATAGCAGATCAGTTGAAGTATCTAAAAAGAATAATCCTACAACGCATCTGTTTAATTCGGCATACATAATGTATTGTTCTCTTTTAGTTTTGTATGATCTATCTTATTCATGTAGCTCTTTTGTTTATTACGCAGATGCTATATTCTAATTATTTTGCACAAGTTCGCCTTTAGCACTTACAAATCTCATGATCATTATTATTATCATTATTGTTATTATTATTATCATCATTATCATCATCATAATATAATTTTAAAGAAACAGAAATATTCCCATTAAAAAGCAGTATTGTATTGTTTCCTTTTCACTCGTGGGCATGTGTAAGAGGTGATATCAATCACCGTGGTGTAATACTACATCGTTTCCTTTTTTCGAAGCAATAGAACGAAACGCCAGAACTCAAACATATTTCAAAATCTTAAAATCGACTGCTTTGCTAATGATACCTCGTCGGCAGCCCGCAATAAGGCCGTCAATGCCATTGACAAACAAAACTGTTACGGCCTTCTTGGGGTATATAGGGGACGACTTTATGGAACGTCGAACAAATTAAATAAATGGAATTTTATGTAAAAGGAATTGGATTATATTCTGTCAGGTAGTTTAATAATTACAGATATTGAAAAAGTATCGAAATGTTTTATCTTTCAGAACCATGTCTGGGACAACAGAAACACACATGTTTTTGCACAAGCCAGGGATCATAAAGGTAAGAGATATAAAGACGTCGTCAAATAGAATTAGTCATTGCAATTTCTCATCACATAAATAACAAATAAATATATTGATACCATGAAAGAGAACTGGAGTTTACAAGCTAACTTCGATTTGAAACAGATGGAAATTTTCTGTTCCTTGTTTTAACACAAATTTAACAAAACTAGTAGGGTTATTTTCGAAATAAAGACATGTCGAGTCATTTAATGTTATAGAAGTTTGGTATTGTAGCATACTGGGGGCAGTTTCTCGAAACCGTCATAAGTCTTAACTTCTTGGTCATCCGATTAAAACGTGTATTAAAGAATTAACACGCCCTTCTATGTGATGTCTACGAATTTAGACTAATGACGGTTTCGAGAAAGTGGCGCCTGAATTTCAATTTAACACCACCAAGAATACAATATTTAGATCTCGTTGATATACTATCTCGTACAGTACACTTTCTTCAATATGAATCATCAGAATCAATATTAATGTGATTTGATTGAAGAAACATTCCTTTCGCTACGTCTTTTATGATAGTTTACAATAGAACAGAGGTTATTGACGTGACTTTCTTTTAATAGTCAAATAAAAATAAGCTGTCAAATTTTAGGATGATTTAAATTGTCAGCTATTCACTTTATAATAATTGAAGACATACAAAAAAAAACTTTTTTTTTTACCACTATTGACAAAAATGGTATCTTCAAAACGTGTTCGTGGTGATGATGATTAAAGCACACATCGAATGGATAATATATGCATATTGCAGGACAAAGAACAACTGGTGATGTGCAAGCTAGTTCCACGTGACATTGGAGAGCGTCCAGAGATTCAAATATTCACCGATGGATCCGAAGAACCAAATTCTATCGTCAAAGTAAAGTCCTTCGCAGCCGTGCAAGAGGGTGACATTGTCCCGAAGATCGTCAAGGCAAAGCACGACAACTATATCTGCATCACCGGTAGTGGTAGCGGGGTTAAACCTACATATCTACGCACATACACAAGGTAAGCAATATAAAAAGGAAAATCAGTAAAAAGGTGATGTTGATAAGATATATGGTTTAAAGCAGTACACAGAAGAAGTATACTTTTTTTTTAAACAATCACTTGCACCAGCAATTCTGATTTTAAATAGAAAATAGATTCGTTTGGAAAGTATGATGAGTGATATGAGAAGTTACAGTAGTAGTAGTGATTGTCACGGTGGCAGAGCAATTAGTTTATTAATTCCCATAAAGGGCGTAAAAACAGTAGTAATTTTGTTTACGAAGAAGAAGAATTACTAACACCCAGTAATGAATTAATGATTAGGTTAAATAAATCAATCGTCATTCGCACCAAGGATATTCGAGGTGTTCGAGACTGAGAACGTCATAAAAGAACATTTTCCCGAACCGTTCTACTGATTTTACGCAGAGAGCAGAAGGACGAGTGGTGCAGCCAATTACAAGCCTTGATATCCAGAAGAACCACACCTAATCAACAGCCATCGCAGCCCCATCGAGAGAGAACACGGACAGATGCTACCTCCAATAGACCGGCCGTATCTCGGACTCGGAAAGGAGTCCCCATCACAGCACCTGGCAACGTGCAAGGGATTTTCCACGATGAGCTAGACAAAGTCGTTAAGGTTAGTCCTCCTGTTGTTGAATTAAGGAAAAACATCGACTGTTATAGGTACAGATTCCTTCCGTCATAGGCCAGAACGTGAAGAAGTGAAGAAAATATGTCTGAAGCCTAATGTCTTCGATCTATCGTCTTACAATAAACATGAAACCTTTGATTAACAAAAATAATGAAATGTATCTTCCTGATCTTCCCGATCCTTTAAAACAAGATAGGTATTTATTTTCTTGTATATCTATTTTATACCACTTTTTTATATTTATTTAATTGATCTTTTTGGTTGTTGTTAGCAAAATCGGCTTAGTGCATATATTTTCTCTTTTCATTATATCTGATAGAAGAGGGTCAATCCCCCAGAATCTATTGAGGAGACTGACGATAGCCCAGTCTGCCGTGGACGTCATCACTTGGAGGCTGAGGCGTCACACAACGGTAAATACCTTTAAAAATGTGTGGAGAACGAACTCAGTGATATCGATGTGTCGTAGTCGAGTGGTTCAGTCTGGGAATACAAAGGTCGTAGATCGAGCCCTGACACGTCACTTTTGTCCTTAAGCGCAAGGTATCGTATCTACATTGCTCCTCTTCACCGAGGATCTAAATGGGTACCGGCAAAGATGCGAAGATCAAGGTGATTAGATAAATCTGCTCCTCAGACAATGGAGAATGTGTACTGTTATGTACTGAATAGAATATTAATCCAGTGACCAGGGTAATAATATTACCGTCAGCGCTAAATTGGTTGATTGTAACTGGTAAGGCGCTTTTAAGAAACAATTATTATGACAAATGGGCCGGTTTCGAGCATACATGTAGGTCCAAATAAATGTGACTATTGTCTTTTAAGATACAAGGACATCTGGTATCTGTCACCAGTAGTTGGGTATTTAGCCAAAATAACAAAGAAAATGACTCTGATCTCTAAATCAAGTCTTGTATATAGTTTTCAAATATTGTTTTTGTTGACATTGTTATAGCGCGTAATAATAGTAATATACATTTATTATTTGGTCACTTTCATTACCGCACACACAGCCCACTGTCAAGAAACATACGTGAACGTTCCTCGTCTTACTAATGCGAATGATTGGCATAGACAGCAGCGAACCTCCAAGCAGGCCCTCAAAAAGACAGAAGAACTGTACCACGATTTCCATCAGGCAAAAATGCTTCAGGTCAGTACCTTTTTCATTCTATCGTCAATTCTCTTGATGAGCTTTGTGGGTCATTTATCAAGAGAGACATATTACATATGCCAGTATAGGGTTGATAAATCGTCGGTTGCCCGCAATAAGGCCGTTACCGCCATTGACGATGTAGTTGTTACGGCCTTCTTGCGGGTAGGGGAAGGATTGAAAAATGAGATGTGTCTCAGACGGTGTCTAAATTGACATATTTAGAATAAGATAAAGCTTAATGTTATCAAGTGAATCGCATTGTGCTGATCGTACAGTATGTGATGTCCTGGGTCCTGTCTCTAATATAAAGAGTTGCGATTGATCCAAATAATTCACAAGTCCTCCAATCAATTGCCAGTTTACAATCTCCTATCCTCTTGTACATAATTGCGATTGATATCAATCGCAAATTAGTTGCGATCAATATCACCTCTTTATAAGATGGGTTCCAGTTGTGATAAGAAACAAGCCATCAGATCTGAAACATCATAGACAGCATTCACAGCAAATGCATTTAAAACAAGCTTATTAAAGATCAAAAAAAGTGTATGAGAACACACGGTAAAGTTAACAAAATCACAATATGACCGAAGTCTTATCGAAATTCGTCTTTCAGGAAAAGCTTGACCAGTTTGAGAACGAGTACGAGACTCCAGAATTTCGCAGGGATCCCTTGCCCGAAAGTGATAACCGTCTCTCTGGCTGCAGTACTTCGTCCGAAGAATCCGAAGGAGGTGCTTCGGCCATGTCAGCTCATCAGAGTCTACACAGCTGTAAAGAACCAACTGAGAGTAGTTGGCCATCCAGTCCTGCATCGTCGGATGATTCAGAGCCCGAATGGTCTCCAAGTTCAAAAACATTTACGAGTGAACTGCCAGGAGGAAGATTTCCAAACCTAAAGGAACCTGAGGCTAGTTTGTGCCTGGATGAACAGATCTATGTAAATGCGTCCGTCATTCAGAGACGGCCCAGAACTGACTCCAGAACCACACGTACAACACCACCACGATCAGCCTCTGTACGGAATGACGCCAAACCACATGTCCCTCCGCGTAAATCAAGTATGCCGTCGTTAACGGCTAGGTCAGTCCCTCCGAAGGTACCGGAGAAAAATCCAGCCATGAAGATTGTAACACAATGCAAGTAAGAGCCAAAGGAGATAAAGTTAATTTCTTCAGACTTTACATGGAAAAGGTATTTCTGATTCAAAGAAGTCGATTTCGAAAATAGTGCGGATTGATAATCGAATTAGTTATTATGTACAGTAACTAAGCAGTAAGTTTTGCAGGATATCGATAAGGCAAACATCGTAAACTTGTAGGATATGTGAGGTCTAAAACCTTGGAGATGCTTCGTCACTTCCGATTTGAATAATAATGGTGCTCCCTTATTTTGCCACTGATGTAATTCGAGATTATTTTCAAATGAATGAAGAAGGCATTTTGCATATCAACTATTTCGTTCGAATACTTATGTTGTACAGTGCGCTTTAAAGCAATACTTTTCTCATGAACCTAATCAACTTTATCATAAATTAATATACAACTCGTACAATGTATTTCGTCTGTTGTGCACTTACGGAAAATATAACAACAGTAGGAATCCAACTGTCTTTACATTGGAGGTTTCCAAGTATTATTACTTATCTAATTTCATCTAATTTCTTTTTTTATAGGAAACTTAAAGGGGAGAAGCTATCAGGAACGGCTACAATACGTGTTGCCAAAACTATCATCGTTCGGAACATGTCTCTGCTATTGCTCAATGAAACCAGAGACAGTATTTTGTGAGTACCTTTATAATTATATGTATTATTATTATTTTTTGTTTTTGGTGGTGGTGGTGGGGCGAGGAGGGGGGGGGTTGCCTTTTTCCCCCTATTTCTGCTTTCTTCATCCTCCCCTTTCATTTGTATGTCCTGTCGGTTCTGTTGGTAGAACTTGGCTTCTACGTCTTTTAACTGAAATTTATTATTTCTTTTTCCTTCACCCATGACAGAGTTATGGATGTTCCTCACGAACTCAAGGATTACTTCCGTGTAGGTGACCAGTGGTTGAAGGTCAATGATAATATGCTGAAAGACGTCCGCTTTGCCCAGGACTGTGTTCAAATGTCAGACAAACCGGAGGTAATCTATTATGCTAAATCCTTCAACAATTTGTAAGATGAGAAAAGTGAGAATTTTTTCCACAAAATATTACATATTAATACGTGAGTAAGATCATTCGTCAGCACAATGAGTCTTGATTGAAAGTGTCTGAGAAAATCGACTCATTTGCCTTTTCTTTGATTGAATTTAGTGACATATACACTTATGGCACGAATTTTCAGCAGAATTGTTAAGCAGTTTTGTTATGTTAATTAATGGATTTCATGTCATCGAATCGAACTTTATATATATGTGAGCTAAAAGACAAAAATACATCATGGAATCGAGCAAAATCAAAAGTCTAAGCAGAACACAGTGGAGGAAACTTGCGGATCGATGTCTTCCCAAGGGTGGAACGATCTAAGGTCTAAGGTAACAAATTGTTATATTGCTCTTTTGCAGATCGAAATCACGCTAAGGAGAATCCCGTTTGGAACAATCTGTGACTTCCAACGGACTTCAGATAATGTTGACGACATAGGGCTGAAACTTCTCGGAAACGAGGTATGCTATACGCAGGCCTCTAGTGAGTCTGTTGGCTGAAACTTAAGGCCAATAAAATAAATTCCTAGTTTATCTACCATCCCTCTCCCTCTCGTATACCATTCCCCTGTCTTACTTCTGTTTTAATTTGATGTTTTGTTTTTTAAATAAACTAGATTATGATCTTGGGAAAATCTAGACAATGGGGTTCCCAGAAATGATCATATCGCACTATCACCTTGTTTTGAGCAACTATATAGTGCATATATACAAATAAAATCGAATATCAGCACACAAAAAAGTTAAACGTGATGCGACGGTATATGTAGCTTATGTACAGAACATATCAACTATCAAATACAATGGAAGCTCCTCTTCCTCATAAAAAAAAATCCGGACGAAAAACTAGGAATCATATTTTATTTGGCATTAGCACATTGTCTATTTTAATGAAGTATTTTCCTGGCTGACCAAGGAGTTTACCAACGCATCGGTAAACAAAATGGTATTAATCGTCAAAGGGGTCCCATCCCTGAATCCATTTTGCAAGTGCCTGCATTTCAGACTTTCAACGCAACAACCCCATTTATTCCATGATTATTATCATAAAATATAAAAGGGGATAAGTACTTTTTTTTAATTCCCCCCTCCCCCCACAGTAGGGCGTTTTATTGAAAAATAGTGCAGTATACATTTGTCTTCATACATGTAATGAGCAATAAAAAGAGAGATTAACAACAAAAAATACAGCTATTGAATGCCGACAGGCATGACAGGTCTGCAGAGAAAAAAATGTAGAAGCATTTTTTAGAAATTTACCGACACAATTGGTGAATGATGAGACCCCTGCACATAGTCCTCAGAGAAATTTACCAAAATTTTATGTTTAAAATCCTCATTTCAGATTGAGCAGGTATCTCCAGAGGGTCTGGCTCATCTCAGTGGATCTCTTCAGTCTAACGATATCACGTGCCTGAACAGTGCGGGCTTGAGATGCAACTACGTCATCACTGAGGTCAACTTTGACTGCGTCCACCCCGATGCATCTACTGAACAGGTAAGCAGATCTGACAGAATCGTCTCCACTTAATATCATCGGGTCACTCATATTAAAATATAAAAGAAGTGGAGGGTCATAAAGATATTTCGATGAAAGGTATACTGGGGAGTTATTTCTGGTGCCAAGACATTAATCCACATTTGCCACTCTCCAACTAAGTGCGTATGGGTACCTGGCAATTGGTGGGGTAATGGTAATTGTAAGGCCCCCAGGCAGAACAGTATTAATTCTGACGTGGCTGCCCTGAGTTAATAAGACTCATTTATTATTATTATGATTTTTGTTATTATTGTTGTTTTTATTATTGTTTTTTATTATTATTATTAACATGCTGTAAATTCGACAATCAGTATAACTTAACACATGTGTAAGATACAATTCTTGGCTTCCCATATAGCTCCCGTCATTAGTACAGGTTTCTAGAATTCTAGGAAAAGAATTTCACATTACACATTCGGTCGTTCATTCATTCGTTGCCGTTCTGAAAATAATTATACAGTAGTGAACTGAATACCTTTCTGATGACATTTTTGCGTTTCATGAATATATGTAATAATTATGATAGTAAATATAACATTAAAAAAAAATCACCAAACATTGAAATGGCATCGATGAAATCACTGACATGCTGCCATCTATAACAACTCCCTGCAAACTTTTACAACTGCAATCAGTGTCTTCAAAACTGTAACTTATCTAAACTTCACCAGCCGGTGAAATGCCCCGTTGCAACAATTTTGATGATTTTTATTATGACTGGTTGATTGGTTTGTTTTACCCGACTACAAACAAAAAACCATACGGCATTAAGTCGTCTCCGATGGACTTGGTAATAAGGCAAAATGCCTTTACGAAGGGCACTATTGCATCAGCTTACTTTAGAACCAAGGACCTCCCGATTACTAGTTCACAGCTCTATAACTTAGCCATCCCGAGCCCTGTTGATGAAAGATTGTTAATATTTACCCCTTCCATTGATAGGTGTGGGAGATGATCAAGAAGGCAGGCCGCATTGTCATTCTCATCCTCCATCCCGTGGACTTCCGTACCGTTCAGAGGGGCTACGACATCGACGAAGGCGACATGTACGAAGACGTGCGATCGTAGGTCATTCTAGCAACATGCGCAATGGAACTTTAGAGAAGTGCTACAAAATGGCTGACAACCACATAATATGACAAATTCTAATCTAAGATCATTCACTAAAGACCCTCAAAGGAACTACAGAGGGTCTAGAACAAGAGTGCACCAGAAAAATTCACAATTACACAAGATAATCGTATCTTAAGTGATTAAGGCAATTTGGTAATGGAATTTTAGAGGTGCTACAAAATGGCTGACAACAGCATGTTATAAAACTCGAGAACCTTTCATATTGGGATTAATCACTGAACAGTCTTTATCAGACCATGGATTTTACTAGCCATGATCAGACGTGCTTGTCTCGATCAATCGAGACCCGAGTGAAAAAAAGGCTCATACCCATATTACAGAGAGATAGACAGCTGACATTCTTGAGGATTAACTGATGGCAGATCAAGTATTCTCGAACACTGGCTCACATCCAATGTTCTTAACCTCTTCACCTTCTTAGTCTGTAAAACTGTGTCCCTTCAACCAATTTGTTTTTATCAAGTACCGTCAAACTCTCTAAGGTACCACCAGACTATAGTCCTGGACTGTTCTCAATGTGTCTTAGCTACGTGCGCGCTCGCTCACACACAAGCTATATGTACAAAAAAATTACGTGGGGGAATGGTGAATTCGTGGGGTAAGCGCGCGTCTACAGCCAGACGTGTGGATAAGGAACAAGCTCGTGCGTGGAGGCTTATGCCCTCTTTTATTTAAAAAAAATGTTTTAAAGAGCTAATCAATTTTGAAGAAAAAAAATGTTTCTATAACTGTCCTAAATATTTCCAACTGTTTCGTGCAATGGTAACTTTGTAAACTATTGTGAAGAATCAGAAAAAGTTTGGATATCGATTTGTTACACTAAAATGTTAGCCTCATTGCACAGTAGCTATTATAAGGTCAGAAAATGATAAAATGATATGAAATAAACATGTATATATATATATATATATATATATATATATAAGTAACGCACCATACAACTAAGTATTGGGCTGAAGATATTGTTTCTAAATCAAGACCATTGTGGATCTCGGCCTTCGAAAACATGTTGATTATCATGCAGTCTCAATATTTGAAGAGAAAGTTAAAAATTGCAGAAAAGAAAATTAAAAATGAGGTAAAATAAAGATAATCTAAAACGATCAAATTACAACATTTTTTACGGAGAATAAATCAAATGTTCCACTGTATTGCTTATAAGTTGAATAACTACTGTAAATACTTGTAAATGTATGTAAATATATAGATTTATGCACGTTATATGCGCATTATCAAAAAACAACTGAATACACGTGTATTTGCAATAAGTATGTCTTTATGACATTATTTTCCATGTGTTTCCTTTTCCACCACTATGCAAGCTATGTATAAAATTATAAATCTACTACTACATAAGTGTAGGTCCATACCATAAACAATAAGGTACCTATAGTCATGTAGTTAAGCTTCAAGAAAAAGTTGAGTTCTGATCAAGCGATTTAATACTTTCTGGAAGCAATAATTGTGATATTATGTTGATTATGAAGTACATAAGAATTGGCTATACTGTGAGATTTTGCATTAATCAAAACGATAAGAAACTGACAAAATCTTGTTGCAAGTCACATGCACTGCACACAGATATGATAATATGGGACTTCACATTAAAATTCGGTCCAAATTTTCCAGCTGAATCTTAATATCAATGCAAAATATTGAGCAGTAATTAAATTTTGCAGGGGACATTCCTTCTAAGATATTCTTAAAAACTAACATAAGAAGAACGAGCAAGCTCATATTCCATCTTCATCACAACTCAACCCTTTTTTCAAGATTATGAATAAAACATTACATCAGTGTAATGTCAGTTAATTGATTGTTTTTCATGCAATCTATGCACCATGAATCTTGCAGCTGAGCAATATTGTTTGTGTACACAATTCACGGCACACAACTTAAAAGCGATCATCTCGGTCATTTTCCCTAAAGCCCGCTACACGCTATACGATCTGACTACGATCTGTTTTTATAAGAATTTGCAGTAGTATTTGATATAGTACTCAAACATGTAAAATCTTGATGACTAAGGTTCTGAATATTCATATGTCAATGAACTAAAAGCTTCGGGGGTTGCAAACTACACCTTAAGAGAAAAAACCTAAAAAGAATAGAATCGTAGTGACGTCAGACCAATAATGCGAATGTCTTTAATTTGTACCCGATTCGTCCTTTATTCTGGCATGAAGACACAAGTGCACTTACATTGACATTTAAATTTCGATCTATAATGTGATTGCAATTCCTTCGAAAATTGTGTCACAGCAGGGTCGGTAGAGTGCGGTGGGCTAAAGATTTTGCGTGAAATGTCTGTGTCAAACTTCAGCAATAGCATAGTAAGGGTTAATTACAGAAACTCAATTTAGGGGTGTGAAACAGATGGCATATTTCGTTATGAATTTTAGTGATAAGTAATATGTGTATTAGATATGAATTAAGTAGATTATTACACATTATTATTACTTACTACCTGGATTCCGGTCCAGACAAATGCTACCCATCAGTATTATATTTTACAAAATATGTTGAAATAATTAATGTCTTCCTTTAAGTATTGAAATGGCATTCCTTAATTCTTAATATTTGTAAAAATTATGATCACCCATAAGCCATTTAATCCCTGAGGGAAGGGGGGGGGGGTACGGGCGAAAATTTGGAAATAAAGTTACATGGTTGGCTTTAAATGTCTTTCTTCAATATATGTATATATATATATATATATATATGAATGTATGTTTGCACACGCAAATATGTGCATTTTTCTGTTTCTGTGACAGTGAATGAAACGTATATTTTTGTATTTAAGTTTCAAACGATGATGCGTTGCACAATAAAGTAAACTCGTTATCTATATTTATATTTGTTATTTTTGTATTTTGTTTAGACGCCCTGCCTTTAGACTTAATATCGATAGAATGAAAACAGACAGTGAGAAAGGGGATGAGGGAGAGGCCAAAGAACAGCCATGATGACGGAAAGAGCAAAGGAGGGTCTTTGGAAGCAATAATAATTTTAAAGGAAAAGAGATGCTGAGCATGATGAGAGAAAGGAGCGAGAGAAGGAGGGATGTAGTGAGAGGTGGATCGTAAGAACGAAACATTAAAGATTAAGGAATGTGTTAGATGACACAATGTAATAGTTAAATTCACTTTTGTTTTGTATGATCAGGCTTAAATATCTGCCACAAGCTTTTTTAATGGTATTGCAAATGTGCCACAGTCATATAAAAGTATTGCTTTCGTTCCGAGAACTTTTCGTGACATCGTATTTCAGTTGAACGAAAATCATGAAAATATAATAACAAATTATTTTTAGGCAGATGCATATTTATAGGGCCTCCATTTCAAACTCATATTATTTGGACAGAAAATAGTATTCCAAACTTGACAGTTCTAAAAGTTGAGGGATTAATACTTTTTGAAAGGTGTGTGAAAGTAAAGAAAGTTTAAAAGCTATTTCTTATCAGTCAAACTAAATTCGAACTTTTCTAACTTCAAGATAGGAAAAAAAGAAAAGTTTAGGCCCGTTTTCATAGGCGTGGGGGTAGGGATTGACTTATCTCGCAAAATGTATAAAAAATGCAATTTCTTAATTTGGGCGAGCGAGCAAATTTTTTGACCCATTATTTATTTTCATTGTGAAAATGTTTTTTTCGTCATAAGTATATAAGAACTGACCACTTCATTCACCATATATTAGGTGACGGTTTCTTGAATGTTGATGATTCCAAATTATTTTTGGAGGGGGCTGCAGCCCTCTCCTCCTGCTCCCACCTCATAACTTATGCCTAATGTAGTGGCATGTTCCCCTTTAAAATCCGATTTATTTCACAGAAAGGAAGATATGCACAATTGCAAATGGTTCCCGAGTTCTATTATTACATCATGGGTACGGGTTCGTTTCTGCCTTGCATTTTTT
>CP137677.1:6934516-7057016 GCA_037976565.1 Mesocentrotus franciscanus | reverse complement strand
CCATGCAAGGTGCTCAAGGCGGTCCGAATATTACCCGGCTCTGCTAGGCTGCCGATTTTGGCGCTCAAAGCATTCAAGGAATTCCTTCCTACCGGTACCCATTTAACACCTGGGTGGAGAGTGGCAAATGCAGATTAATATCTTGCCAAAGGACATTAGTGCCGCGGCGGGACTCGAACCGCAGACCCTGTGATCCACAGTCCGACGACTTATCCACTAGACCACAACACCTCTTGGAAGTATATTATTTGCAGTATTTTCTTAATATCCATGTATACTGTACGTACCACCCCAAAAAAATGATCATTTTGAATAACAGAGTCAAGAGGGAAAACTATTGACTGTCTGTTGAGAGCCAGAAGGATGTTAACTCATACACTTTATTAAACACATACATATATTTAACATCCTTCTACATTTTTAACTTTCATGTATTAAAACTATTAACCATATGATATTATTACTGATTCACTACATTATCTGTATGAGCTATTAGCATTACTTTCAGAAGTATAATAAGAATCGGCTATGTCCAGATTCCACAAAGCAACTGATGAGACAACAATGTGTACATGTAGGCCTATTAGTATCTGACATCTAGAAGAGCCATCAGTACTACCATGCCAGAGGTCATCTGGAGCCTGGTTCTTATTCCGCCTACACATACAAGTACAACCGTACTACCGTGCCAGAGGTCATCTGGAGCATGGTTCTTGTTCCGCCTACACATACATGTATTTAACCATATAGCCCATTCAGACTGGACTTAATTTATACGAAACTTGCATGAAGAAATGGATAAAGAATCATTGTATAGCAAAAGGGGCATACACACTGGATAACAACATCATATTTAAAAAGAAACTAGTTTTGAAGAGGTTCTCAACAGGCCAGCTTGCCAATTATCAGTATGATATAACGTTCAGACGAGATGTTTGAGAACAGAACCCGATTATTTATCGACATTTCATTCAAAATGATGCTCAAACATGCACTTTTTTTCACTATAATACGTTCTGAACGTTTTTAGCTATATGGTTTTTGTGTACCCATACAATGAATTTTGGTAGTCTGAACGGGTATAAGACACCTACACGCCTTGAGACTACACATGCACCTGATCTATACACTTGGCATTTCCTTTCAGCTAATAAGATAATTGCTTATCGCCCTCGCTGTGATCCCTGCACTTCTGTGAATTACTTCCTGTGAGCGGGCGGGAGAAGCGTTACTTCAAGACAATCGACAAAGGCGGAAGAGTTCTTCCAGGATACAGTCATTCACTTTTATGATATTCGTTGGAAATCTTTTGGGTATTAAAGAAAATATATTTTCTTTGTCATGATACAATGGGGGAAAATCCGTAGGTTACGCTGTTGCTTAAGCCTCAGTCACAAATGCCATTACGAACTGCTACGAACGCCGTACGAACGATTTTCAGACAATGGAAATTCGGGAAGACAATGGAAAAACAGGGAGATTCGTACGAAATTATTGTTCGTACGGACCTTTGTGACCGTAGCATTAAGTAAAACTTGCAACTTTGGAGTATTTAAATGTTTGAACTGTTCAAAGTGAACCTAGTGTAGTACAAACAAATCGTCTTATCCTCTGGGTGAAAGCATACAGTATATCGCTTGATCAACTACGACTTAGACCCAACTACACCGTACCTATTTCTTTAAGCATGTTCAATTAAATTTGATACAGCTGCTATTTCCCCCTTTCCTATAAAATGTATTTCATATTTCATATAAGAATATATTATTTGTATTCACCAATAACTTATTAGATATTCCCTCCCCTCATCTTTCATCACTAAAAGAAGCAGAGTAAAAGACATAAAAATCACAAAATGATTGGTTTTGGTAATTGGTCTCAACAAAGAAACGAATGTGTGGTGAATGATGATTGAAAATAGTTGAAAAAAGGACAGAGTGGAAAAAGATGAGCGGGAAAAAGTCTCTGTGGTCACTAGTCTTTTTAATCAAAAGTAGTGGTTTAAAAAATATCTGTGAAAGCCGGATTTGAAAATTGGTTACTTAAATATACATGTATGCCACATTATTGGGGGAAAACAGATTGACCACAGTCCTTATTTGACCGAACAGGATTCAAGTTTCGAAGTACAGCTCTTCAACAACATACCCCGGTAGTCAGCACTCAAACCTTATATTATAGTTTCCTCCACACAAAAATATGATCATTCTATAAATCAAACTCAGAGTTACTTGATAAGGAGATGACCAGGGGTGTTTCACAAAGACTAAGATCGACTTTAAGTTGTACTTAACTATGGCAGACCGTTCATGCCACTGTTTGCTCTCACCATTTACTGGCCTTGGTCTCTAATAAGGGACATACAGATCATGGTCATAAATCTACAGAATTCACATTATTTGATAATTCATTATTGAAGGAAAAAATATTATAAAAAGATCATAATGGTGAGAGCAACCAGTGGCATGATTGGCCTGCCATAGCATCCGACTTAAAGTCGATCTTAGTCTTTGTGAAACACCCCCTGGAGTGTAGGACACAGTTACCCCAATTGATAAATAATTTTTAAAATTTATTATTGTTCTCCTGATTAATCATAAATTCATGAATATTTTCTCAAGTAAGCCTGAATATCAATTGTAAACTAAATGATCGAGACTTTGCAAAGCCACATCTTTACAAACTTCTCCATTCATCCAATATGAACATGGTACTATTCAAGTTTATGAAAGACATTTGAAATATTTTCTGTATGGAGCCAGAAGGGTGTTAAGTTAACTCTGTATTAAAGTATACGAGTTCCCAGCCCTCTGGGGTATGATACTAGACTTCAATATTTATCCCCCCTTTTGGTTTGTTCTGCAGGTTTGTATTCATTGAATTTCATTCAGATATTGCTTGCAAGTAAATAACTTACATAGATACTCCAAAATAAATTCATGAAATAGATAAATAAACAAAAGTCACACACCTTCAAAATAGCCCTGGGCCCCCAAGACTTAGACTTGGTTCTAAATAAGAAGATTGCATTTATAAACAGGTTTATTGGCCTAATAAAAGAGTCCTTAGAGTCAATTACGTCAACTAAAATAGAGCTCAAAAGGATTTCCCAGTGATCTATTGTACTACAGTCAAACCTGTCTATAGCGACCGCCCAAGGGAAACAAAAAGTGGTCTTTGTAGACAGGTGGTCTTTGTAGACAGGTTCCTTTAGTACATGTTTCAATGAGAAACCATTTTCAAGGGAAACAAAAAATGTGGTCCTTGTAGACAGGTGGTCTTTGTAGACAGGTGGTCACTAAAGCAGGTTTGACTGTATTTACACCCACACCATCCATGCTTGGACAGATTTCAAGAAAAGTCAGTTCTGCCTAATAGATACAGATCTACACGTATATAGATTATTTACACAGCTTCGAGTGGTTCAGATTTACATAGGATCTAAGAGCAATGTCAACAGTGGGGCTTCAATCAATAGAGAGTTGTAAAGCACTGTATAAACTAAGCTATGCTGCACGTGGAGTCGTGGTCCCAATCAAAGCAAATCTCTCTTTGCAATTGTTTAAACTTGTTTGAAGTAAATCAATGAATCATTGATAACCTGAATACTCAAGTCAAGTTCATAAAGTCTAGGGCCTAAAATCATGAACATTTTCAGAGTTTAAAAACGTATCAGTGCTGATAAATGTCCACTCAGAGGGATCTTCAAGGATTGTAGAACAACTATCCCCTGGATGATCACCCTCTGGAAAACTACCCCTGTACCACTACATTGTACCTCTAGTACCATTGCCTACTGGAACCAGGTGGATCCTGTATTAAACCTAAGGGGGTATAGCATTCTGTAGTTTACAGGTTAAGAACTATCCCCTAGGACAATTACACCCCTCCCTGCAGATAACTACACAAAATTTGATTACAGCACCTGTTAAGTACACCCTGTATTTGTCAACATGTAATTGTGAGGGTAGTTGTGAAGAGGAAGGGGGAAGGGAGGGGGGGGGGGGTAACTTTCCTATACATACACACATACACATACACTGTACATGTAGGGTTATCCTCTGGTAGTTTCTGGGAAATGTTGGTGACAGGAGGAGAGGGTAATTATCCTTGAGGTAATTTGTCGAGGGGAGGGGGAAGTTATCCTGATAAACTAAAAGAATACTTGAATATCAAATCCAAACAGGATATGATGAGATAACTTTCCCAAAGTTCATTCTGGGATACCTGTACATCTTATAAAAGGGCCACCACAAGAGGATTTTGTGCCATAATTAAACTAATTAAGAACAATGAAGTTTTTGCAGGGATCGTATTCTGATAACTATATTATCTTTTATGTTAGCAAAACATTGTTACCTGTTACAACAAAACAAAATTATCATAAGTCATTGGCTAATGTCGGGGCAAAGCTGGCTGTATAGTTAAAAACTAAATTATTCATACCCTTACCAAGTTTTGTAATTTTTCAAGTTTGTGCAAAATTGACTTGTCCCAATTTATGTTTCTTGAGAATGTGACATATTGAAGCTGACATCTAAAAGTATTCAAGAAAGGCCCTCAATTCAATTGACTAATTCAACAAGTCTGGCTTTTATTCTTGAGTTACAGGGAGAAAAAAAACCCATGATATTTACAAGGGGTATGAATAATTTAGTTGTTATTAGCCTAGTTGTTATCAGTATATCAAGCAATTTAGGATACATCTGTCATCTGTGCAAGCACCAGTAATAGGTGTTCATGTTTATTCCATGCAATTTCAGTTAGTTTATGATAATTAACATCATTTTCCTAAACATAAAAGATAACATAGTTTCAAGAATACATCCCCTGGTTTACACACAAAAATCATTAAATATCAAAACAGAATATCCATATAAAATTATAAATTGACAAAGCTTTCCATGGTGAACCTTCGTGGATGGCTATCACAATATTCTGTTGCATCTAAAAAAAACACTGTCTTTGTTGTATTAGATCATTACTTATTTGTGCTTATTTGTTATTTCAATGCACTCATGTCTACAAATTTAGTGCTTTATGGTGCATAGTGGGAAACACTCAAGTGCTAGTGGCTGGAGGGAAGTAATTCATGCATGTAGTCTTAGCATGTATGTAGTCTAGTATGTCTGCACATGGAAACACTTATAGTAATTATTATCCAACAAAAACAGCATATTCAACTCAACACAAACAGTTTCAAATCCAAGTTTTTTTTTTATAGATCTAGGTCATTTGCCTAGACTGGATAGTTATATTTCATCTGTATGGCTCATGATTTGCTTTCCAATGTGGGTTTAGTTTCATATCACATAGACCTACCTAAGTTTTCATTGAGCTACGTAATCACAATAACCAAAAAATTATGACCCTTTCAAACCGACATACTAGCTAGCCAGCTGCACAGCGGAACCACACCAAAGTCTTCGCCTTGTCCACCGGCCACGCAAACCACACGAAACCCCACACAAGTCCATCACAAATTCACTCGTTTTACGCACGGAATACAACAGGACATTCATTATAAACCAAATGATATTCTTACCTTTGCATTGGACTTCAATTATTGGCATCCATAATGCCATGATAAAGATGACTTGAAGATACATGATGTTAGACTACACCTTTGATCGTCAACAACGATCAGCTGGTTTTCAACTTGAGCGCCGCTAATATATATGTACACACAGTGGGCATATATACGCAGTGTGCAAATAATACAGGACGAACGTTACTCGTTCGTAATAAGTTAGCTCCGCGGGGCACGCACTGAAGAGAAGATGATATACTGATCGCATCCATGGATGCATAGATATGCCGTGTCTTCCACGAAACATCTCATTCTCATCATGACATCATCGTACCACGGAGTTGGAACTGGAACTCCCTGATCGTACATTCCATTTTCATTTGTAACTTTGTATCATAAAGATCGGGGCCATCGACAAAATAAATGAATAATTATTCTGGAATAAACTTTTGAGCCTATATACACGACGGTCAACATGTTAATCAAAGAGCCAGTTTTCTTTGTGGCTCAAGACGGGAAAACTTCAATGATTCGCAGTTCTTAAAATGTTGTTTATGTCCCCCGGGCCCCAGCCCATTCATTGAATCATTTGGTCGTGTAGTTAACTCATGCAACTAGAATTTTAGGACGGAGGAGTGGGCCTTTGGCAGGGAGGCCGGTCAGCTAGGGCCCGGCCCGGTACTATTCTCTCCCCCCTTAAGAGCCACGTGGACTCTGAAAAGCCTCTTTCCGAAGTGCCCAGTTCTGAAGCGGCCACGCAAGTTGGGAGTCTAGTCCCCCTCATAACTATTTTTAAAATTGTGGGAGGAACGAGCGGATGGAGGGTCTGCATGGTGTGGTGCCGAAGTGGGCCTGTAAAACTTGTCGTTCCTTCGCATTTTCTTTTCGGAACGAACAAGCAAGGTGTGTCGGAAAGGGGATGTCGCTTCCCTCTGATATATAGGAAGGGGGGAAATATGTTACCGTTTTTAGAAACATGCGCCCTTTGGGAGGGGACGGTCACATCCAAGTCCGACGGAAAAATTGGAAAATTTTTCGGTTCTATTTATTTGTTAGTTTGTTTGTTTAATTATTGTGGATTTTATTTCTTTATTTGTTTGTCTGTTTTATTCGTGTCCGGCACCCAAAATCAGAATATTTCTTCAGAAATAAAGTAAAACTTATCATGTAAAATATTGTTGCCAATAAAAATGTTATAAACAAAATCTATCGTATTTGAGGGTTCATTTTTTTTAGTCTACTGTCCCCTTCCAAATCAAGAAAAGTTCCCCTCTTATGAAAAAGAGTGCCCCAACTATAAGTAATATAATAAATGCCCTCTATCACAAGGTAAACTTGTCCTTCCTTTATTTTAGATTGAACTCATTCATGATAACAACAACAACATTTAGGCCTACGTCTGTTTGTTTGTTTGTTTGTTTTTGTTTTTTGCTGTATTCCAACACTGCATTTTCTCCCAACACAAACATGCAAGATACGGACCGGGTTTGTATATACGATGTACAGTCTCCGCCCCGACCCCACTCCCGTGACTATAGTAGTCCCTTACACAATAGAATATAAATGCCCCTTAAACGATTTCAATTAAAGTCCGTTTAATAGATATAGCCTGGGCTTCTGTTTGGGGTGCTTTATTCAATCATTGCTGCATTTTCAGTCTAAGAGCAACGGAAACATTAATGTTTGATGTCTGCTCCTCCAGAGAGAAAAAAAGGCCTTCCTAGTTAACAATACCTCATCTGCATGCGAGAAAATATTACCCAGCTGATGTAAAATCGCAATTTTTATTTGCCCTACCTATATTCATGACAATTTTTTAGACCTTGTATATGCATCTAACAAAAATCTTTTAGCCCATGATCTTCAGCCTACTGTACGGAGAATAGATATTAAAAAGATGTACGTCCAGTCGCCAGAACGTATATCATTTCGGCCCTTCTGGATTAATCAAACAGGAAGAAGACGATGTAAAGGGAACATGACAGCAATAAAAGGGACATAATTTATCACTTGGGGAATTTTCTCTTTCGCTGCATGGAGGGGCCAATGATGTGATTGGTTCCTGAAAAAAACGCCGTTCGGTTGCCATGCAAACTCGCATGATCCATCAGGGTATATCAAGCATTAGGCAAATAAATGAATGAACAACAGGCCAGTCAATCAGTGAAGAGAACAATCATAATTTATAGCCAATACGTGATCAAAAATAATAATGTATCTCCTAGTTAATAAAGCCCAAATTAAGTGACGTAAAATATAGTGCGAAATACCGAATAACTCGCAAGCACTTCTATCAACCTCTTTTAGGAGAAACCCCTCTGCAAATTGAAATAAACGAAACACAGCTGCCGGTGTCAGCTGACGGCTCTCCTTTTTTTAATAACCGTTGCTCGCTTTGCTCGCTAAAAAAATAGTTAACAAAACATTTCTACCCGAGTCTCTATTTTACTATTTTCCTCTTTTTCCCTAGACAAAGTGTCTATTTCGGGGAGAAGCCCCACTTGAACTTTGGTGGAAAAGTTCCACACCCCTGTCATTATAATCCACAATACATACCCCCAAAAAAAAAAAAACAGAGAGAAAAACAGAACAAGAAACATGATTAAACTGCTACAAACTTGTAATCTTTATATAAAATATAATATTCTTTTATTCATTTCACGGCACAGTGATTAGATATTGCCGTTCCTCAACAATATTTCTAGAAAAATTAGGTCAACTTTGTCGCATTATGTAAGAAAGTAATTGATTTGTCGAAATTCAAGGTTTATGACGTTGGAATAAATGGGTGTTTACATCAACAAGACAAAATCAACAGATATTTGTTTTCTTCGGCTCAGAAGTTGTCGTGGATCAGTTAATTGAAGCAACTTTTTTTGATTGATTGTTCCGCCATCGTGACGTGGGCGGCAGTTCAATAGTAAGAATTCTATAAATGCGGGTATAGCTAAAATTAAGGCATATCAATATTGGAAAAAATATTCACAGGTTGTTTGTATTTGTTTTATCAACCCTTATTACCTGTTTATCAAAATAAGTGTGTTCACACTGTCACTGATATATTTGGCCTACACTCATGTTGGACGTAGTATCTGCCATTGATACCAAGGAAATGTTGGCAATAAAAACGATGTCACCTTTGTGAGTCATTTCCTCTCGTTTCTGGTATTTATCTTTTGATGGTCAAAGAAAGGAAACGGTTTTCCATTGAAGAGGTGATAAAATCGTTTCGCTACGACGTTGTGAAATCATTCTAATTGTTGGTTCTGGCGACCACACTCATAAAATTGCCAAAGTTTTCTTCAGACAAGAGTTGTACTGTTTTTGACGGAAGGTGGCGTACCTTCAATAAAGTTAACGGAGAATCAGCTGATTTGTGTTTACATTTTCCTGCTGTCCATCCACTAGACTGTGCGTGCACACACGGTGATTCATATACTAGTCATAAACTGCACTGCACTGCACTGCGCTACTTTGTGATCCTAGCTAGCTAAAAGCGTATCGTATTTTGCTTGAGGACGGAGAGAATCGCAACCGAGTAGTGAATTAGGAGAAAGATGGATGGAATTAAACCCCTTTACAAGGGATTCCAATCTGGGATTTTCGTGCTGGTTGGAATATTATTTATCACAGATCATTGTTTAGGTAAGTCTTGGTTATGATTTTACATAAATATGTTTGTAGTGTTTTGAAATGATGATCTTGTTCCGATTTTCAAAGAACGTGTGAGGATCGGTCATGAGTGTGTTCGCTTGGCGAGACACTACCCTCGGCTTCGGGAGACAGGGATACGGGAAACCGATGGGCGCTCGTCGATCAATGGGTGGTCCGATGATCTTCACATGTATTTGTGTAGCTGCAAATGGCAATTGTGTTCCTAAAAATCTGACGTTTTGCAGGTTGTCGTATTAAAATCCAACCTCTGATATGTTTCAAACCAACAATACCAGAGGTGTGAAGTAGAAGATGACATAGACTACATGTAATATAAAATCTGACTGTAGGTCTACATTTTCTAGGACTTCTCTGTACTGTAGAATCAATGAATTTGCATCCACGCAGACCCGATCAGAAGAGAAACAGTTACATGATTTTGTGTCAACAATGATTACATTTATTGAACGTAGGACTTTAACGTTGATTTTCCATGGTGAATCACCTTTTGAAATGCAGATTGAAAGCATGAGAGGGCAAATGACATGATAATTAATTATGTGGTAATAGTGTGTTTCACCCCAACAATGATTACATGTATGATGTAGGTCTATGAATATCTTTGATTTTAGTTTTATTTGAACCGAACTTAAAATAGAGAATACTTTTTTTGAAAATCATTACTTTTCCTCATTTGTTTCAATGCTTAATTACACAGTGGTAAAAAAAAAAAACTTAAAAAAAACAAACTTTCATATTGGTCTTTGGTAACCTATAACTTTTTCTAACATGTCAAGGATACCCTTAAAGTTAGTTCTCATGATTATACTTAAGTGGTCATGTGAAAAAGGTGGTGTTCAACAACGTAATTTGATTGTATTTCCTGATTGGAAATCGCATTTTTTACAGTCCAATGCATCATAATCAATGGATACCCTTGGCCTTGGGTCTGAGAGGTGTCTCTTACACAGCAGAAAAAGAAAAACAAATTGAAGGAAAACAATATTTTTTTAAAGGGAAAAAATATCTTTTAATGGTTCATATCATACATACTTGTACTTCTGTGTACTTGTTTAATAGAATGTATGAAATCACACTAAATAGCAACATGTGCTTATAATTTCTATGTAGACAAGTGCACATGCTTTTCCTAACAGCTGTCCAGGATGTCATACATAGAAGAAAAACTTGAGATCCTCCTACACAAGCGCAGTCATATCCCGTTATTTAGGACTACTGCACAGTTAAATTGTGCCAAATTCTAGAATGAACAGTTCTATGAAGTACTGAGGGGGAGGTGGTGGACGTGTAAGATGGTCAGACCTCAGACTATTGTATGGACCAATAAGCGGAATAGTTGGTTACTTTCAAAGGAGCTCATGCCTTTTAATCCACTTGAGTCACAAAATTATTACAATCCACTTCACATCATATAATGGACACCTTTAGGTCTCAAAGGGGTCCATTACATAGTGCTTACCATTGTTTGTACTTCAGAGGAAATAAATTCCCATTAGATGGTCTAATGAAGATCAAACCATTGAATTCTTTGTAATTGGTGTGGCTAATTGACTGATGAAGTGTAAACTGTTAGCTTCATTGTTAAAAAGCCACAAACTCTGCAGTTTATTCAATACACTGTACATTGTTACTGATGTACTGTACATGTACGTAGTAACCACAATGAGTCACAGAAAGTTTGAAGTCCACGTGATGAAATCGACATTCAGTATCTCCTCCAAATCGGAAGTACATTGTAGGTACTAGGTCTACAGGATCTACATTTTATATACTCTGTCAAAGCTATTGAAATTAAGCTTTATTTTTTGTGTGAACCAACCTGTCCAATCTGATGTATATTTTGGGTTAAATTGCGTATTGTGGTTCTGGTATGCAATAGATTTAGATTTAGACAAGTTATTTACTTTCGGAATTGGCAGGCATAAAATCTATTATGTCTAATCGACCATCTGCTTGAAAAGAATGACACAACTCATGACTGACTGAACATATTGTGTTGTATGATTTGTATCCTTGCAGGCTGTTTGAGTCATTGGTACAGGCAGAGTTTTATTAATATTCTTCACTGGACATGGAGTTTCTTTTTCAGTATTTACTACATGTATTTAGCCTCAGCTCTCTCAAAGTACATAGATGCAGCATAGAGGACATTACCCCTACTCCCTAGAGCTACAAATCCCTAGAGCTACAAATCCCTACAATGAAATTATAGCACTCCAAGAAGTCCCCAGTTTTCTTAAATATATTTTTTCTTCTTTCTGGCAATATATTTTTTCTTCTTTCTGGCAATATATTTTTCTTCTTTCTGGCAATATATTTTAATGAAAATTTGTAGAAAGTTAGCAAGGAAAGACATTTTTTTAAGGGTTGATTAATCAGGGAGAATTTGAAATATTAAACAGTGACAATCTAAAGCTTGATAATTTGATATTATTTGTAAATATGTGGTGTGATTCATCTGTATGCATGTCCCTTGAAATCTTTGAGTTTGTATCATAAATCATTTAATAATCCATCTAGACTCTTTTCACACTTGTTTTGCTTAACCCCGTACTTTGCTTAGCCCCGTACTATCCTTAACCCCTTACTAACTTTTTTGGCTTTTCTCACTGCAATTCGTTAGCCCTGTACTAGTGTCTCCAAGCTAAGCCTAATATGGGCATATCATGGGATAATATTTAAATTATGGTAGGCTTTAACATCATTCATGTGACAGTATGAAAGATATATACAGTTCATTGGTTAGTCATGATACAAGTATATTAGTGACATGTTTAAAACATATGCTTCAAGTGCTCTTTTGAAGGATACCTCTTAACATTCTTGCATTTCTACCAATAAATTTAAGTGATAAAACAACACTAAACAATTTTTCCCTCCTAATTCTAAGGATTTGTTAAACACATTGAATCAGTAAAGTATTATTTCTACATGTATCTGATTAATAACATCGAGCATGGCTCCTCCCAAACTCCCAGAGAGCCAGGTTTTCTATTCCGTTATGAAATAGAAGGATCTCTTTTGTGAAGAAAGAAAGAGGAAATTTTCTCTGACCTTGTAGATAAAAGAGAGCGCTAGAATTTCAATGCTCACCTAATGTTTACAATAACGTCAGTATGAGCAAAGAGATATCTCTTTGGTATCTTTGGTATGAGAAGGTCCCTACTGTTACTTACACACAACAATGTACTCATACTGTATGTTAGACCTTACATTTACATTTACATGTAGCTTTTTTTTAAAATATGGATGTACTGTAAGTCATGTTTGATCAAAATAAAAGGATGAAGAAATCAAGAACATTATCGTGAGAATTATCGTAGGCAGATCTTACATGTGTGACATTTGGGGTCTCTAAATGAAAGAATGGTCTTTGGCTTTGAATAGGGAATAATGTTTGGAGAATATTATTTTGAAAATTGATATATCATTTTTTATTCAGTCTGTTAAGATTTAATTCTTTGGTTTTACATTTCACCTGGAACTTTTTAAAGTATTTCCCTTCACTAGTAACCAGTGCTTAGCTCCACCTAAACCCAATTTGCTGTTAAGGTAAAAGAACATATACATGTACATCCTTTTTAACACAAAAAAGTCTGATAAAAATGACACCGTTATCTGTGACCCTGTGGATAAAAGAAGACCAGAATTTCTGCCCTTCACTAATGTTTACATTGACGTCACTATGAGAAAGTCCCTATGCAAGGGTTTATTTTATGACAATGGGTTATTTTGCTTCAAAATGCGGACGTGATAGAAGTAGAATTAGTGGCATGATGAATGTTATCGTTACTCATGTACTGTACACACAATATATAGGCTACAACATCACCTGGTGGATAAAAGTACAAAGTTTACAAAAGTAATCTTTGCTGTTCTTTGGGGTTTTGGTGCTGTTTTTCTGAGAGTAGGGAATGATATGTGAAGAAAAAGTAGGAATGAAACATTCGTATCGTTCTGGTTCTATACTATTATGCAATTCCTTTATTTGCTGGATCAGCCTTGATATTTTAAAATAGGGAAATATTGTCATTTTATTTGGGTTATTTTTGTCTATTGTACTGTACTCTGGTCTGTTCAATTATAGTTCAAGTGGAAAATTGATGTGGTGACTCTGCATTTAACAGTTCCCCAGAGTGACTACCTTAACAATAGCATGCTTCATGCTGTATAATATCATACAGGCACCTCTATATGTTTTTAGGATGGACGTCATCACAGCACTTGTATTTCATGCCTAGCTCAATATTGATTCTGTCTGTGTCTGCCCTTTTGGAAGTCAACAAATTTCAGGGCTGCCAGTGTTCGCAGTAAACATGTTTGGGGACAGTTGGGGACCATGCAAGCGAGAGAGTTGTGTGCAGTCCTATGATTCCAATGTGAGTGATTACGAGCTTGACAGGGACTTGGGATTGTGATGAAACATAGGGCGGAGAGAGAGAGAGAGAGAGAGTGAAACATATAGAGAGAGAAAGAGAGAGAGAGAGAGAGAGAGAGAGAGCTCTTTTTTGGGGGAGGCTGAGGGAGACAGACTATAGAAGAACCTCTATAGAAAGAGGGACACTTTTCTCAAATCTTTTGATGGCACTACAATGTATAAACCTCTCACATGATAAGGGAAAAGTCAGAATTTTGGTGAAAGAATAATTTGAGAATGGAAGGATCCGATAGACTATGATTGTTTGTGACTACATGTAGAATGTATGTGATGATTATCTAGCATGCTCGTGTATGATGGTTTAGTCAATTTTCAGATCATAATTTTTAATCTCTTTTAGGGTGGAGTTGCACCTATAATCCTGGAAGTCATGATTAACGTGGTGATTAAATACAGTGGCCCTAACTCATGATAAAAAAGTACTGGTACATGTGCTCTTTGTCTCACAAAACATGTACATGTACATGTACCTTCACATATCGTCTGTTCGGGGTCAGAAGGGCGCTACATGTAGCTCTTGCCTGTATTTTCCATCTATTGCTGCATTTACACTGCAAGTAATTTTCCACTTCTGTTCGGTGTTTCGTCAGAATGTTTGCACCCCAAACCGTTTACAGATTTGGGTCTTGTTTTGCAGGATAATGACACATCAGACTATATTCATGTCAGAATATCAGTAGACCGTTTAATCATTTCTCATCAAGGCTTAGGAAATTAAGATCTAATCAAAGCTGATTCAAACAACAGTCCAATCTGCACAAGCTGCTGTTCACCTTATATCTTCAACCATTATGCTTTGTTTTTATCTGAAGGGTATACAGGTACATAATTGATATGCACAGGCAAGTCCTGTTGAAATGAAAATGAAATGCAAAATACTGTAAAACAGGAAAATTTCCTGTGCAAGAAACTAGGCAGAGTTCTGGTTTACCTGTAGGAACAGGAACGACTCAGGCTTACAGGGTTGTGAGAGTCACAAGTGTTCCAGATTCACGAAAGCTTTATGATCCAATATGATTGAATTTTCATGAAACTTCATTTTTGCTTTCTCTGATCAGTTTCTTACTTTGACCATGGAGCTAACTTTGACAGTCACATCAAATGAAAACAGTATTATTTACTGGGCAGGGCTTACTGATACATTGTTTGGCTGCCCAAATCTATTGTGTACTCTCAAGGAATGCCCATTAAACCGATGATAAACATATGATTTACGCTGACTTTCCCAAACTTAGTTTCTTTATTTGATTCCTTATACAATTTTCTTATGCCATTTGTACCCTCCTTCATTATAAGACAATGTTGTATCTACAATTCTGCATGTGTTCCTTTATTACCTCGTATTAATGGCAATCCATTATACAGAGTACTTAATGTTTGGGCAGACTGTACTCAGTTCTTCAGTGTCTATTCAGTTGGTTTACATACTTGGATGTGTCAATAATGCCTGGAAGAAAGTAACATTGCCATTCACTAGCTAATTCTTCAATGTTTGCTTGTAACCTCTGGCTGGTACATGTACTGTACCACTTAGAGACCATTTAAGATTGACTGGCACCATCATAAACAAACTTAAGTTCAGATGTGCAATTACCACAAAACATACAACATGTACTGTACATGTACATTTGCATCACCTGTTTAGAGCCAGAAGGGTGTTAATTGTATGTTTAAGTAAATGTTTTAATGCCCTTCTGGCTCCAAACATACAAAAGGCATGTGCAAGGTACATATACCAGGTGCTCGACACTAACAGGTGCCATGGACACCTAGGTGCCCCAAATCTAAGTCTAAACCCCCCAAAAAAAAAAATGATATAAAGTTTTTTGTTTTTAATTGTGTGAAGCTCTGCCTTTACCAATTACATGTAAATGGCAAACAATATCATACAGTGTATGTAAGAAAAAAATAGTGCAATTTTGTTATCATAATACAGACAAATAAGAAACTTCTGTGTTTTTTTTAAATTCAAAATAGTTCAAATTGAACAAACAAAATGATGAACCTTTTCACTTTTTTTTAAAATCTGGAACTTAAATTTTTTGTTTTTAAAAGTGTAGAGATGTTGTGGTGAGTGGATTGTAAGTCCCCGGCTTGTGGATCACAAGGTATGGGGTTTGGATCCAAGCCCAGCACCAATGTCCTTTACATTTGCCGCTCTCCATCCAGGTATAAATGGGTACCTGGTATTCTTGAGTGCTAATTACAGTACTTTGTTGACACAGCTAACTGTCTAAGCGCCATGAGCATCACAGTGTGATGGATAGGAGCATTATATACTGAATAGTGTATACATATAATAGATAAGAAGCCATTATGATTATTACAATTGTGTAAAAGCTTTCATTTACTTTTGTGTAATGTAAGCTGTCTACATGTACAGTATATACATGTACACCCTGTACATGTACAGTATATACTATTATTTTGTCTGTTCAGACTTAAAGATACTATGTCCCTTTTGCAGCCAACATCAAATTCTGTAGAACTTTGCAGGAATTATGAATATGTCATGCATGTCCTATCTGTGAAATTTAAACGTTAGCAGCGTCCTAATATTCAAATTATGCAAGGAAACCCGTTTACTTGCTAGACTTCACTGTCAGACACTATTGAGTGACTGACTGGCTTTTTCATCTTTGGTAATAACATACATAAAATGAGCTGTAAAGGGTACATGAGCATTTGTCTACATCAATAACCCACTTCTTGTAATGGCCAAAATTAAACTGATTGAATCTTTGCGCAGCATAAAACGTACGACCATTCGGTACAATGGTCTGAAAAATCAGACTATTACTTACTGGCTCTATAGCTCCTAAGTCGATTCGACAACTAATAGTCGTTATTTTCCCATTTAAAGACATTTTCAAGCCCCCCCTTTTTTAGGGAAGTTCTAAATTAGTATTGTCTTTCAAATGCCGTTGGAATTTAACCTTTTCATTTTTTTGGCCTGCAAATGGGACATAGTACCTTTAAGAGCCAAAAGGGCATTAAGTCTGTGTTAGAGAGTATGAGTAAATTCCCTTCTGGCTCCAAATAGACCATACATGTAGATAGAATCATAGAATCATCACCTTTTATGTACATTTTGTGCCTTAGATTAGCTGTAGACATTCTCTTTAAATAGCAGGCATCATTAAGTGACTATTAGAGGTCTGTTTGATGAGAGAGCTAATTGACTACTAGCATGACTGAACAGTGACCTTTATGGCTTTAGTTTAATAATAACCTATCCTTGTCTTAAGTAATCACATCTTCTCTGGATGAAAGTATGTATACTGTGATCGAGGAGTTGCATGCATTGTATGATGCTTCTCTCTTTAACTACATTATAAGACAAACCTGAAATATTGTTTCAATTCATAGTTCAGAGATGAAAATATGAAATTATAGTGAAATTTGTTCATGTACATGTAGTTGTAATAACGAATGGAAAAAAAGGGGGCAATATAACCAACTAGGTTTACATGTACATACTTTTGTACAATATCTCTTGCAATTCTTTTAAAAAGGATAAAAACATGCATTATGTTAATAATGAAAATGATAACAATAATACATTTTACTATTTAGAATTAGGAATTTGATACACATTTACATGTACAAGTATTTCATGTAATTGTACAACATGTACAAATGTATATGAAGGTCCTTATTTACACAGTAACGCATAACATTTTAAGACCACTTGGCCTCTCAAAATGTGAAAAATATAAAATGTGTGTTGTAGGCATGCATCTACTACACATCATATTATTCATTAAAATCATTTTGTCTTTCTGTGCAGTTTAACTGGCCCATCTGGCTATTTGTACTGCAATTACATGTAATTGCACAAATTGCCGTTAAATTCAATTTTGATCGCCTATTGAGACGAGGATGTGGTAGTTACTATTTGAACACCTGCCGAGATCACATGAAAATTTTAAGCCTACAGCTGTAATTCTTATCCGCATCTGCAAATTATTGTCTTTGTCTACTGAAGGGCTCGTAAATATTTGATGTAGAAGTATGTTATGTTTGAATTGTGTTGTAATGGCAACCCGGTTGTCTCGATTCTTACATATATATCGAAGCAATATGAGCAAGGAATATGAAGCTGAAACTTCATTCTTGTGTCAATATTTAAATGACTGTAATACACTACGCCCATTTACACAGCCTAAACACTATTTTGAAAAATCATAGATTTTACGGACATTTGCACTACTGGAACAACCCCATTCCGATTTTTGGGGGTGAGTAGTGCGCATGCGCAACTTGTTGCTGCTCTGCATGCGATCACACGGAAGCGAGGATATCCACATGACCAAAATCCGGAGTCATTCACCGCTGTTTCAAGAGCGGGCATGTACACTTCAAAAATCATGAAATTTCTGCTGGCATTATTAAAAAAAAAACACTCTTAAATTATTACCGGTACTACTACTACTACTTTCATGTCACCTCTAGATCATTCCTCATATGTAATACGGAATGACCATTGAATAGCCTGTAGTTATGGACTTGAGGTCCAGCAATACAACGGTGCAGGAGATTTAATTGCAATCATGCAGTGAATGACAGTTTCATAGGGCATTCATAGTTGCCATAGTAACGTCACAACTTACCCCTGCTGGCATTAGCAATAATTGGATAGTTTTTTTTTCTCATGGAAGATTTCTGTCAACTCAATTGATTGTTGTAAGGTATAAGGAATGCGTGATAGCAGTGTACAATTACTGAAATGGACGTGTATCTATTTATTATAGGCCTACTGATCGTTTTAATTGTAACCCCAAAATCTTTACGCAAATTGAAGTTTAAGTTTAATTTCCATATACATGTATATTTTCAAAACAAATCTTATCCTCCAACATTGCTTCAGTTCAGTTGAAATATTTAAAAATGTATTTCAATTTTGTGTTGTTGTATGGAAGCAGTTGATTAATATTGAACTTGCTACTCTCTGAATTGACGGTAATGCCTAGTAGGATAGGCTGATAAAGTGAGAAAAACAGCTCGTAATAAACTTCTTGTACATCTACATGTATATGTATACATGTACATGAAGTAATTATTACAAAGTGACAGTCCCATTGTCCCATTCCAATGTGGAAATCAGTTAACAAAGTGAGAAGACTTATGTTATCCAGTGGATGTACAGCTGCTATGAGTTCCATTACAGATTTCCTGTGTTACAGTGTGTTCTATATCTTTTGAAAGCTGCCCCCCCCCCATCTGAATGGAGGTGAAACCCTCATTTTACTCCAAATATAGGAGACTCCTCATTTAAAGAGATCAATAAGAGCGCTCCAGCAAGACGCTTCATTGACGTTCTCACTTAGCACATTTTTAGAGGTCGATTCTGTCCCAGCAAGGCAGTTACTATGGCAAAACATTGGTGTCAATGAATTTTAGCACATGCGTAGTGCGCCGAAAAGGGCTCTTGAAGGTAGCCATCTTACTGGACTACCCTCAGGAGATGGTCAGTAAGAAGTTTACTAAGAATGTTTACTGCCGAATTGCATCTGCTATCTTACAATAGGGACTCTTTTGGAGAGCTTTCAATTTTCACTACAGTTTGTTTTATGACAACTAAGAAAAGATCCCCGTGTACATGTACACTGTAATTGTAATGTTAGGCTGTTCATGTCGGTGACAATTTTTTGGGGGACCAATTTGATTAAATCACCTTTAAAGAATGATTTCGCTGCCTTGTTGTAGTTTTGAAAAAGGCAAATCTCATTATCTAGGGCAATCCTAGGAGACTTACAGCTTTAATATAAGAATGACAAAACATGGAAATACAATGTACTGTACAGTACAAGAAAAGAAAAGATCAAAAGGAAATGTGAGAAATGCATGAGAACAGCATGTCTCTGAAAGTTTGAAGTAAATCATTAAGATTAAGAATCCAAGATTAGTAATGATGATCATAACAATAATTGTATACTTGTATATGTCATGTAATTTTTAATTTTCTAGCACAATGCAGCGTGTTAACAAAACAAAACAAATCGATAATATATGTTCTCAACAATGTCATTTTCACACAACTGCAGTAACACACTACATGTACATGTATGCAGTGTAGATTGAACCATTTTATTTTCACTTTGAAATGTCAAATCCACTTTAAACACAGTACCAATCTTGTATAATGACAGGGTGTGAATATTTTAATGAACAGAAAGGCGGTAGGTATAGGAATAGTTGATTAGTTAAAGGGTACCGGTAGTTCATCTTAGAAAAACAAGTAAAGGGTGCCTCAGCAAATAGTGTTATGATCTATATTGCTTTTACTTCTGACAACAATACTAGAGCGCCAGTCATTATGCAGGCAAGTGTGATTCAGTGGTACGACTTGTACAGTGTACATGCAGATACCATATGAATATCGTCTGTTTGGAGCCATGAAGGGGGGGAGGGGGTAAGTGAACTCATATACTCTAACACAGACTTAACGCCCTTCTGGCTCTGAACGGACGTTTTAATGTACATGTATGTGCAGCACATGAACAGATGCTACAATCAATCAGAGAGCCAGCAGTGGATTAATAATGTCTTGGTAAGTGAACTCATATACTGTAACACAGACTTAACGCCCTTCTGGCTCTGAACGGACGTTTTAATGTACATGTATGTGCAGCACATGAACAGATGCTAAAATCAATCAGAGAGCCAGCAGTGGATTAATAATGTCTTGGTAAATATGTAGGGTACTTGCTGAAAAATGGAAGAAAAAAAATGATAGATTTTGCAGTCATTGTACTTTTGCCTTCCTCAATACATTTAATGATAAGGCCACTTCTACGGTAGTCTGCATGCACATTGCACAGACTCTAATTTGATACTTTTCGAGGGCCTTGGATTTTTTTTGGGGGGGTGAGGGTGGCTGAGAGGGAGGATGCCCAAAATGACCTATTTGAGAATATGAATATATTTTGTCTTTTCTTTGCTTACCATGACACCATAATTCCCTATTAAATTTGCTAGCTATAAGTTAATATAAAGTTGCTGCATTTCTTTTTCTTGGTCGGAAATCTGGCATGATGAGCAAACTGCCCCCCTCTCGCCCCTCATACAAATACGCTGGTGGTTTCTTATTCTAGGAAATTCGAGTGATGTGTTTGTTTTTAAAAGGAATTAAATGTGTGGCTAGAATGATTTGATACCCTCCAGGCTCTCGATGATGAACCAGAACGCAGTCAGGTGTGTTTGATTTGTTTTCTTATCAGGGTTGAGTCTACCCAGTGAAAGAGGAGAACTCCAGACACTGAAGTGACTGAACTAGAACTTTCATGTCTCAATTCCTCCATTCAGACCTGCTTGTTCATTGTATAACTACATAAATTACAATGAGGGCTCGACACTAACTGGCGCCCAGGGCACTTGGCTACCCTAAATCTCATTCCGAACCCCCAAGTATAAAATTGTTCATGTAGGGTGTATGCATACTGATTCGAAAAGGTTAATTCTGGATTCCCTCCAAAAAAGTTAGTGTGAAGCCCTTCAATAGGTAGATGTAAGTAACTGTTCTAGTCTGATCATTCTATAATGCAATGTATTATTGTGAAACGCATGTTTGAGCATGGTTTGAAAGAAAAATTTGAGAAAAAATCAGGGTCCTGCACTCCTGCTCGAGTCTGAACGTCTTACAAAACACAAAAAAACATCAAATTTATAAGGGGTATCAATAATTTAGATGTTAACTGTATGTGTATGCATAAGGTCCTTGTACATGCACATGTACTGGAGGTCCTTGGACCCTACCATATTGGGTTCATGGCCAGTGTAATGGATTACCCCTGGGGTATATGATTCCAATGTGTTGACACCTACACCATGAGCATATTACCCTTGAGTAAACCTTACCAGACCTTGAAACCCCTGCCAAAGATTGGATAGGGCATATGATGGCCTAGTGGCCTATACATGTACCTCTTAAATAGGGGGTGGGAAAGGGTGTTGCTACAAGTAGATTGCCACCTTGCAGTGTGAAGTAAAATATGTACATGTACTAGAGCATGGATGGTACCATAATTGGTCCATGACCAGAGAAATTGATCACCCCAAGGGGTGTATGATTCCAATGTATTGACACTCTACACCATGAACATATTACCCTTGAGTAAACCTCACTACTTCTGTCAACCCCCGCCAAAGATTGGCCAGGAGTATGACAGTCGGACGGACTGCCTACCTGTCGATGGGGGATGGAAGAGGGGGAAGGGGGAAGCTTCTTCCAGTGCAAGTAGTTATCACAGTCATGTACAGTAGCCACATCACAATGAAGGAACACCTCAGGAGTACAGTGCAACACTAACTGTAAAACTTGAAAGATTTGTGCAGCAGAATGTTTGAACCACAATTTACACAATGCTAAATTTTTGTTGCTAAAGTTTATTGCTGTGAAAATTGCTCTCTTTACTTATTCGCGGTACATGTAGTTCCTATTCTGTGTTTGCAGATGTTTAATGTTCATCTTGAATAAAACACAATGAAGTCTCAGATTTCCTGTATTGTTTTATCTCGTTACAAATTTGGAGACTCACTCTGAAATCTTAGGAGAAAAAAATATTTTAAGTGTTTTCTGGTCATGAATATGCAGCAGTAGTAGGACCCTGTGTTCTAGATGCTTCCCTCACCCATTAAACGTCAAGGAGATACAAGGTGGATAGGTTCTCGAGCTCTTTGACAAAAATGCAACAATCTTTGTCCATCATGATGCAAGATAGAGAGAAACACCTCTCACACAAATGGATTTGTGGTAAGCTGAAACTCCTATTGATCAGCCTTAATCGCTGCCAATGCGCCTTGTCTCCCTAACATGTTTACATCAATCAGAACTAGAGTGAAAATCGAGATGGTCAGACCCACGATGGCACGACTGCTCGAAAGGTCACCCAAAAGGTTTGATGAGATGAGTTCGCGATTGTGACGAAGACACAGTTGTAATCATCGTTACTTTGATTAGGGAGTAGGAGAAAGAAAATGATTCAAATTTGGAGAAGTCCTGATTACCGTAGAGAGGGAAGATTTCAATTTCACACTTGTTTTCTTTTAGGTTATTGAGAGGCAACGAAAAAAATACACGGTGGCGACGGGCGATTCGCCCTCTAAACCTCTAAAATCGCCACGGTAAACATCAAGACGAGGGCGAAAAAAAATCCATATATGTTGAAAAATCGCCCCCGCCATAAAATGATATTCCCTAGGAATTAATAAATTTATTTATTGATGTGTCTAAGTGAAATCTCCGTTCAAACTACAAACTCCAAAACTAGAAACTTCCATCAACATTTAAACAAGTTTTGTGATTGCAGCGAATCGGTGGTCGTACCTACTGTAGTAGATCTATACGTACACCGCGGTATCCGCCTAAGCTCCCGGCGCGGCCTCCGATGGAAATACAGAGTACATAGTAGTTTCCTGCACATTATGCATACGATAGTACACTACTGTATCCACAATACACAGAAATAGAAGGGGCGCGCAGCTCCAGCGCACGTGCTGCTAGTAGTAGTGTGAAGCAAATAAGTATTTACCGTCCGTCAGTGCTGAACTGCTAGCGACCAAATTGGTACGTAATATGTTTATTTAGTCTGTTTTCTGACCCGAATTGTTATCATGGACAATGCAATCCCATTTTTAAAAATGTGATTCCGTTTAAAATTGTGTTATTTATAACTTAAAGAGAAGGTTGAGTTCTGGGAAGAGGTGAAAAATAATTTATGAACGTTATCATTGTTATTATGCAAATGTGGAAGAAAATCAGATTAAAAATGTTCCCTGAAAAGCATGGCTCTTCAAATGCCTTAATATTCTAAATATGGCATGTAACAGCATAGAAATCGGGACGGATTTTTATGCCACATGTTTGTGTAGTCCCATATACATCTTTCTGTGTACAGTGCTTGTAACTTTACAAAGACTGGGCCAAATTTCTTATCATTTTGATGATTCCAGAACCTTGCAGTACACACCAATACTTACATGCTAGATTGTCAACCTTTTCTGATCGATTCCACACTGTTTCTTTCACATTGCAATCGCATGACCAGAACTCAACCTTCTCTTTAAAACCATTAAACGTTAGTGAATATTTTTACTGTTGTCCAAATACCGATATATTTGTTATAACGAAACATGTAAAATCAATGCCAGATTTCTTCCCGTATTTATCGGTATAAAGCTAGTTTCGTAGACACAAATTGAATTTTGTTATAAAAAACCCGTAAATAAATATATAAATGATGGTTATATACCTCAGATTTTTTCTTACAACTGTTTAATTAAATTATATTATTTATATATGATGCCATCAATTTATGTCTACGAAATGAAACTAGATCTAGCTTTGGCCTTTGCTTTGGCTTTAGAATTAGAATCTAGACCCTAGACTATACGGGGGAAGAAAACAAAATCCTGCAATGATTTTGCATGTTTCGTTATAACAAATACATCGGTTTGTGGGACAACAGTAAAAATATTCACTGACATTTAATGGTTTAAGTTATAAATAACACAATTTTAAACGGAATTACATTTCTTTTTCAATGGGATTGCATTGTCCAAGAATCATGATAAAAATTTTGGACAGAAAATAAAGACTAAATAACATATTACGTACCAATTTGGCCGCTAGCAATATGATGGCTAAGGAAAAACACAACAGATTGTTACAGTTTACAATATGGCTTTAAGAAAGTAGCCCCCTTTTTTCAAGAGTAGCCCCCACTTTTTTATTCTTAAAGTAGCCCCTCACTTTTTGAGACAATGGGAAAAGTAGCCCCAACAAAAAAATTAATTCCTAGCCTGCGTGTCAGTGATAATATTTTGTTATGATATGAAAACCGAACAGTTGAACAAAACGCCTTTTAACAAGTTTTATTTACATGTATATGTAAATCATACAGTAAACCACGTGTTTAACACAAAGTGAATAAATCGTGGGTATGGGTATCTGAATGTGTGCAATACTCTACATGACATAATCTATGTATGTTACATTTGTATGTTTGCCTCTGCTTGGAATTTATAATAGGGTAATTTCGTGTTTTTAAAAAAAAATACCTTAAAAAAAATGCCCCCCTTAGCTCCAAAATAGCCACCGCAAAATTATTAAGGGGGGCTATTTTTTTAAGGGAAAATCTGAAAAGAGCCCCCGTAAAAAAAAAGTAATTTTTTGGTTGTTGAGAGGTGATGAAGATACAATTTCATGTGACCAAAGTCCTGTGAGAAATCTGCAGTCCATCTCTTTTGTCACAGAGTAACAAATTCTACTTTGCTTTTTACATTTGGACACAAAGCAAAGATAGAAATGGAATTTCCGGGAAAAAAGTAGAAATCGAAGAAAGAAGAGAGACAATCAAGGGTTAGGGATTCTTCTGAGAAATCTCTGAGATTGAATTCAGAGAATAAGGAATGGAGTATCTTCTATGTACCATTTTCCTTGTAGATGTACAAGATCTGGGGTTGTAACAGACCTAACAGATTATATCATATCTATCGGCAATAGAGGAAAAAAAAACAATGTTGACATCCTGCCAAACCATTCTAACTTTTACAAATAAATTTCCTATTTTGGACCTGTTTTACTTAATCTGTCGTTGTACATACAGTACAAAGTTGTTTTTTTGAGGGGTAGATTGTGTGTCTCCTACAGATGTACAAATTTTAGTACCGGGTAGCTGTCATAGAGGGATAATAATAACTTTATATTTGAGAACTTCAGATTATCAGGTTGAAAGAATTAATAGAATTCATTGTAGCAGTAACAAAATTCTATTCTTTTCAATCATTAATCATGTCAAATAACTATCATATGTATTAGAATCTGAGCAGAATAATATTGATTGTGATATTGATAATATTTTGAAAATATTAAAATATGATCATGCCCATTTAAAACTGGAAATGCCTCATAAAATGAATCGTCATACATGGACAATATGAGAACTATATTCAGATATATGCATCCTTTGTGTATGCAACTGTTCTATTAAAGAAAACAAAATTAGTATAACTCATAAAGATGGGAACACCTGATGATGACTAATCATTTGTAGGCTTGGTTTCCAAGTTCAAGTTTGGCATGCGCACAGGCACAGAGGTATGGCACTCTCTACCAGCATCCTACACAATACAATCTTATTTCGGTATTTGGAATTTGCCACAAATTATGTCATATCCTTGGTGTTGTAAGAGTTGCCATCATTCTGGGTTATTTTCATCCTCTTTTTCTGGCTCGATTTCAAGAGAAGGAGATGATGTACATCCTATTTTGTTTATGCACGTACACGTACCAAGACTGGGAAAGGACTGGCAGTATTAAAAACTTGAGCATTGATACCCCAAAAAAGTAAGGATATGATTCGTCACACATCTTCATGTCGATTCCTTCCTTCCGTGCTAATTTCATAGCAGTACATTTACGTTGGAGCTGTTTCCATGAAATTTAAGAGGAGTTGCTTCCTTGATCCTTCTCTTGACGCGTCGGTAATTCTGTCCTGTAGACTCCTGTTCTTCCTTGTTTATTTTGCATGTGTTCTAGAACTTCTAGTGTACTTTTAAGCGTAATTGAGATATACATGTATCATGTTTATTATTTAATGATGACTTGTGGTGTAATATGCTTCACATTTCTGAATCTTATAAGACAGAGCTCATGCCATTCATGTACATTTACATGTATGTACATAGAATTATAATTCCAGGTTGTAGGCCTACAACCTGTACATTATTCAAGCATTAAAAATTTGCCAGTCATAATTGATTGATTCCCCTGTGTTGGGAAGAAAATTAATTTGAATATTGTCCAGGTCAACAGTTTTTTGTTGGCGATTGCTGCCTATGAGCGATCATTCTGTAGGGGATAATGTCACGAATGACTAACGTGGAACACTAAACTTGATGACCCGTCACCCTCCATCATGACTCATATAATCCATGTGCTATGTTACTTATCTCATGCAGTGCAGCCTGTTAAAGCTGCTACATGTTTTTCACTTTCAAAATTCATTTTGAAAAATCAGTCTTAATGGTGATTTATTTATGCCACTATTCAGATTGAATTTTGAAGTATACTTATCAAAATGAACATTGATATTCCCTCATTAAACATTGATCATTAAAAAAAACCTTTTAGAAATATATGTACTTGCTGTTTAATATACATTCAGTAGTTTAACTTCATTCATAACCATGTCAAATGTGAAATACACATAGTACCTTAAAAGGTACATGTACATGTACCTTTATAAAGTTGGTATTTTGAGATTATTTTTTTAAGTAGGGCGAGAATCTCTAGCCGTATCATTGCTCCGAATAAAAACGGAGATACAAACAACACACTTTTTTGAATGGCATAAAAATGTTGTCTTTCAAGATCACCTTGGTTTTTTTTTTCTTCCTTTCACTGTATCCTCTTGTCTTTATTAATTGATCGGAAATACAAGTTTACAGCAAAAATTATGATCAAGAATAAAATCTGAAATGAGCATGTGGAATCAGACTACATGAACATGCGCAACACTGTCAACGGGCAGAGAACTGATCTGATGAGGCCACAGATTCTCGCCTGTTACACCTCAGATTTATAGCAAGTTCCAAGCACTTGCCAGAATGTACTAGTCTGTGGCAGGTGCAAAACTGCAAATCAGCCCAGAATTCAAGATCAACAGCTTGTAGTGCTGCGTCATGTATGGACAGGTGTTATACTTAATGTTAAACCAACAATACCTTGACTTTATTGTCACCTTATGAAGAATAGAGCCTTGAGTGACATCTCCAAGACTTGCGGAAAAAGGATAATAATAATGGCGATCGTTTACCAAGCCTTTGGCAGAACAAACAATTTTTGCTTTTAACAATCTTTGCTTTTAACAATCTTTTCATAGCATTGGAAAGGTGTAACAAAATGAGACTTGTCGGTGATGATTTTAACTACAAACTTGTGTAAACCCACTGAAGATGGGATAGTCCATTTTATAGAAGAAGTGAGGTGATTTAAACTCTCTCTCTTCCTCCCTCCCCTTTCTCTATCCCCTCTCTTTCTCTCTCTCTCTCCTCTCTCTCTCTCTCCCTCTCTCTCTCTCTCTCTCTCTCTCCCTATTTGCGCATTTTCTCTCATTTTATAATTTTTCGCCATATTAAATGCTTCTTCTAGACGTGTGATCCAGTGAAATATAATCGTTTTGAGATGTATCGTGTGACCATTGCCGTGATATCAACTACACTTAAAATGTTCAGCTCAAATATTGAAACTGTCGACGACAAGGGAATGCCAGGGCACTTGGAGGAAATGTCAAGTGGTGTAGGGGAGGGGTGGTTTGTTGATCAAATGATTGGGTTCACAAATTGGAGAGCATCTCGTGATTTCTGATATCAGTACCCCCAAATTGAAAGATATTAAATTGTGAGATGAAGAAGAGGTTGGAGCTTCCAAGGAAACTGATTCAATTACTGAGAAATATTTTCATGTGAAGGATTGGAAATCGCTGAAAACGAACTCTGATTGACTTCAGAAAGGAAAATATTAGAATTACCAAAAGGAAGTCTGACTTTTCTTGTAGTAAATACAAAGAGCAGATGGTGAATAAATTTATTATGTTTTACAAGTGATTATTATTTTGTCATTTTTTCCTCTTCCTTAGATAACTTTTATTGTGTTTTTGTTTTCAAAGCTGATAGGTATGAAATATAGCATAAAGATATACATATAAAAGTGCTTTTCTGAAGATACAAATTTATATTTAAAGCCTACATGATTTTGCAGGATGTTCTTGGAGTTACTGAACTTTTTTCCCCATTTTATTTCTGTGACCAACATCGATAAGATCTGACTGCATGTTCATGAACAATCTGCGCATGATGTGGAATAGAGAAAACGAGCCTTAATCATAGTTCCCCAGTCCAATCAGGTCATTTGAAAAGGTTGAAGGGAAGAATCTCTGCGTTTGGTATTCTAGTCAGGTTCACACGACAGTCAGTTTAGGTCGTAGTTTTGAACTACAAATTATCTTGTAGTTGGGGTCTGTGCAGATGCACTATTGAATACGAAAGTTAAAGTTAGTTCGAAATTACAAACCACAATTTTAGGTCTTTGGGTCGTTACTCAGAGTTGTGTGTGCTACGGACGCAACTAACTTTATGGTTAAGCCAGCGTGTAGATAATATGACTGCTTGCCTGGCTTGTATGCTGTCATTTAAAACTGTGAATAATTGTTGTTTTGGTCCCGTGTGAACCCTCCTCATTGTTAGTGAATTGTGGTTTATAACCCAAGGTTTCACAAACTTAAAGTTTAAAACTACAACGATCCCATGTGAACGTAGCTTCTGTCGGATCCCTTGTGATTAAAAACATCTTCCTTGGAGCCATGCATGAAGATGCGATCTTATCTTGGTGTCTCTTCTTGTCCTCAAAGAAGCAAGTGGACTTAATCAGAAGTACCGGATTACGTGGCATGGCATGGCGGGCTGGATAGATTTGTGACCTGAACAGACTTTTAAATTGTTCTAGCGGTGAACTTCTGTTTTGGAAAGCAAGTTATTTGATTTAAAGGCAAGCCAGCACAGACCTGCCACATATTCTTAATTGTCTTGATGATTCATTGACCTTTGACCTTTGATAAATGAATGAGTCTTACCCAAGATGTGCCGTTTCCTTTATATGTATGTTTCTGTTCTTAATGTGGTCAGTCTCTTTAGTACATGTATTTTTGACATTACATTTAAATATTTGTTTTGTTCTACAAAAATTAGGAATATGGATACTTTTCATGATAAAATTTACAGATCACAAAACTATCTGATGTTTTTCTAGCCTTCCATAAAAAACAATGAAATATCACTTGCACTTGATGGAAACTTAAATCGCTCTTTAAAAGCATGATCTTTTATGGAAGCACTCTGACTGGAGTATGACTTCTTGCTTCCTACATGAAATCAAGCACTTCAGATGCCTAATCCTCAGATTATGATGGTTGCCAATATTGCCTAATGCATCCATAGTGATGCTCCGTAGTCTGTGCAGAAATTATGTATAATCAAGTTCAGTGCGTGTTTCCACTGATCAGCAAATTAAAAGAAACTGCATTCACATTGCAAGTTTATAGTGCTGTTTTATTCTAGAAGACTGGAAATCAGCAACACAGCTCCCTGGTTGGCATGGTAGGCCGATGTGATGAAATGGGATGCATTCACACATCGCAAGAGTATCAGTAACATTGAGATGATAGCAGACTGTCGGAGTAATGATGTCAGTGCAAACAGGGCTTGTGTTGCTCTTAGGATAATGGCATCAATGTTTAAGGGTTCCGTGTTTTATTTATGGAGAAAGGATGGTAAATGCGAAACACATCAAGGCAATGGATCTATTCTTAGCAGTGAATATATCTTTGTGAAATAGTACTGTACCTATACATGTACATGTATGTACATGTAGAGCTTGAACTTGACATAGTTATTGATCTGTGTTGTTTCATAATATGGATTGTATTAATCATATAGATGCATGTACGTGTACTGTATGTTGAATAAAGCACTGTTGGGAAATGGAAATGAATGATATTGTGAACAAATGAACGAAAGGAAGAAAGAAAACAAAGAGATACATGTAGATCGAAATAGAGAGAGGGAAGGAGGGAGAGAGAAAAGAGAGAGAGAGAGACAGACAGACAGGCAGAGAGAGAGAAAGACAGGCAGAGACAGAGAGAGAGACAGAGACAGAGACAGAGGGAGAGAAAGAGAATATCCAATACTTGTCAGAAGGTAATATGTGCTAAGGTCTCTGTCTTGTTAGAACTTATTAGTCTGATTACAGTACATTGTATATCAATTCATAGTTTCCTTGTAAATCAATTGTGGCATTTTCCCCTTTTGAAAGGTCATATTGAGTAGGGTTCAGACTTTATACAGTCACATGAACTCCTACAACTTTTCCCAGGCCTAAATCCCTTTCCCGCATATGTCCCCTGATAATCTCCCATTAAAGACGAGTCTCACCATCTCATCTACCACTTTCTCTTCTATCTTTCTTTCTTCATTCTACAGGTTACAGAGTACCAGGGGGACAAGAGGAACAACTCGGGAAATTATTGAACTACGACATTGTCACACCGTATCGTTTAGCTGGCAGGGAGCGTAGGCAAGCCCACACAATTACTCAGGTACCCAGAGATTTCCAATCTCCATTTCATATTAATAGGGGGATGACTAAGTGCAGTGCTTGATCGATATTAAATACTGCTCACATTGGCAAATGATTAAAATTGGAGTACAGTCAAACCTGTCTATAGCGACCGCCCAAGGGAAACAACAAATGTGGTCTTTGTAGACAGGTGGTCACTAAAGCAGGTTTGACTGTACTGTAAATTGGGAATGGTTTTGTTGCCGGTTTGTAATATAAAAAAAAAGTGATCAGTAATTCAGATGTATAGAGTATACAAATTAGTAGAGTAGGAACAAATGGCAGAAATCTTTTCTTTACATAGAAACAGTGATTGTTTTTTTTCCTTCAAAAAAAAAGTAAAAATTATAATTTTTTAATTTTATTGATTTTAAGAGAAAGGATAATATGGATGGGAACTGCATGGAAAAATAAAACTGACTGAAAAATTGATGTTATGTGCAATTGTGCATCATATTGTAGATTGATGCATGAGATAAAAGTTTAAGTATTGTTGCTTCAGGGGGAAAAGGAGAGTGAGGAAAAGGAAAAGTGAAAGTGTTGTGTAAGGGGAAAATGTGTTGAGAGATTGAATTGAAAATACATGTAATTATATCAATATTATTAATATTGATATCAGCTGTTTTTTTATTGTCATTGTCATTGCTTAGCTTAATTCAGCTTCATTTTGGAGGATCATTTCTATTTTCCCCTCATATCAAGTGGCTTTCCTTTTAGGCCTAACTGGATTATTCCAAGAACGTCCAGCTCACCCTGATTCTATTGAACGTTGTCTATCCAATCCCTTTATTGCATCTAGGGAAATCCAAGCCTGTAGACATGCACAGGGTCACTCAGGTTCATTGCTGTAACGAGAGTCTTGTAGAGTCTTGTATCCAGCCAATGATCAGCCATTTATCAGCCATTTACATTGTAGATTGGTGCCTCACAGCAGTTCAATGAGGCTGGATGACGAAGAAAAGTGCCCCTATAACCTTGTGATCGAGAGGAAAATGAGTCTTGGGTATTCTAGGAGATTTCAGTTATATCAGGGAGTTAGAAATGTGAACTCTCTGATTATAGTTATACCCTGGACCACCATGTAGTAGGTCTGTGATTTCACCCTCAAAAGAGAAAGAAGAGCAAGGAAGGAACCTTTGACTTATGGACACATTCCTTGAATATTTGTGGAGTAATCTTGAGAAATTTCCAGGAATCCAATGAAACCTGAGCTAATGCTGCACAGCAGGTAGCTAAAATTAATGTTCTCACTGGAATATGCTTGCACTGTTCATTTTTCATACATACTCCAATACTGAAAAACCATAAACTTTTGTGATTTCAAAACAAAGGCCAATTTCAAGGTTAAAAAAAAACTTTTACAAAAATGCAAAAATTCAGTGTTTTGTCAGATGAGAGTCAATTATATTGAGGTGTTAAAGGCATCGTTTAACAATGTTAAATCTGAGACGCACGGCCCTACGTGTTATCAGTCTCTGTGATATGGTGTAATATTGAAGCCCTAAAAAAAATCGCACTTCTAAACGATCAAGAAGTGCCTCAAAAAAGTAAAAATCTTTGAGTGACCGGTTTTACCATACTCGTTTTCCCCAATAGACTGTAGTGTTATGGTTTCGATTTCCAATCATAAATATCTTGATAATCAGACAGGCGATCGGCTTGTAAAAGTCATGGGGTTCCTGACTGACCTAAAGGTTTATAATTATCATTGCAGCTTGAGCTAAATCCAGGATTTTGTTTCAGAATCTGAGACAAAGTTACCGGATCCATACTTTTGTGGATGTAAACCACTTTCAGACCTGACCGCTTTAAAATTTGCAAGTTTGCATGCAAAAGTTTCTGGTTTTTCAGTATTCATTTAAGAATTTACAGAAACCAGAAGACAAGTAGGGGTCATCCCATTCTTCTCCAATTCCAACTACCTCACTCGATCAATCCGAGTTTCATTTTCACTTGAGGCAGATTCAGACTTTGTTCAAGTGTGCCTGTAAATACCACTAATCTTGTAGAGTACTTCTCCAGCACCCCTTTATAGAAACTCATGGCACCTCTTTTAGGGCATCGTGCTTATTGGGGTAAATTAGATTCGGAGTTTCTAGGGCAGAGAGCCGTCTTACATCAGATATATCCTTAATAGGATTCATTAGATGGGAATGTAGGGTAAGTCCAATTAGAAACCCCTTCCAAACTACCATCACCTCCTTTCAAGCCACCATCACATAGAGGACCCATGAAACTTCCAGAGAACTTCTGGAGGATATGTTGCAAAATTTCCTGCTTATGAAGCAGTGAATAATATGAGATATCACCTGAACAGCAGTCCTCTTCCAATAATTCTCTTCTGTGGTTGACAAAAAATAAATCAGTAAATATATCAATCAAATTAAATTTAGAAAGACAATGATTAATGATGTCAAGTGCACACGCATTCATTTTAAAAATGACAACACTGACTGGAATTTACCAAAGCAATGCAGTCAGACATTCACATTTCTCCAGCATGTTCTCTAGCGGATAACTTGTGAGAATTTTCAAGTGATTACCCATAGTTTTTTTATATAGATATTCCTCTGATTTATTATTGTTTTTTTTCTGAAGGAGGAGGTGTGCATCATCCTAGATGTCTTTAATGTTCAGGTGAATCAAGAAAGGGGATGTATACTCTCCATGGCTCTAATTTTAAAGACTGGAAGGACTTTGTAAACATGAGCATCTCCAATTTTGATCTCTATGCATAGATTGACCTTTGAGATTTCTTTGTTGTTCTTGCATATTCTTGCAGGAAGCATCATAAAATGCACTAAAAAGTTCCTAAAAGTTACCCTTTTGTTGTAGAAATCTTCACATTGATGTAAAAGGGATATTTAAGAGACATTCATATCAATTCTCTCCTAGCAAACTGAACTATTTCCCCTAGAACTCCAGTGCTAGCAGGGCTTCTGAAGCCCCTTTCACATTTACGGACACTGCTTTCACATCAAAGAATCAACATGGCTTTACCGTTAGTCTTCCACAGACTCTAATAGTGGGATTCACACACAGAGAAATTAGTGGTTCAAAAATCACTAAAAATTGAGATCCTGACCGCGATCAGAATCTCACCAGAAGTGTGATTTTTTAAATAATCGTGATTATTTGGCCGAGCTTTTTTTCTGTGAACAAAAGCAAGATAACACCATTTGTCAAAAGTGATATTTTTTTTCTTTACGGTGGCAAAAAAAAAGGTGACTTTTGAATCACGATCCAAATCTTACTAAAATTGTTTGTGTGAATGGGCCTAATGTTAAGTTCTTGCGAAGAGTGTTGACAGACATTGCATCGGGCTTCCATTCGTATGCGATGGAATAAAGGTGAAATAACAGAAGAAAATCAATCATTGAAGTGTTATTTTACGCTGAATAGATGTTTATTAATCACTTTAAAAGTGCTAGAAAAACACGACCGTTTTGTTGCGCAAGAATCCAGGGTAGCTACATTAGCTGCATTTACACTGCAAGCAAAAATCTTCCGGTGTTTCGTCAGAAGTTGCTAAGCAACTACTGGCAAACATGATGGAAAACCAAAATAGAAAAATCCACCTCTGCAGTGTGGTTGTTTTAAACTTGTTTTAAATTTTCACTGATTTTGCGGTGTGAATGCCCACTCTCTCAAAACATTGGTGAATGTTTCAGGTTTAGGGTCATTTGACTCTCTTCGCTTTCGTGCGATCGTAGGCAGAGCAACGACTAGACGAGCATTCACACTACTCACCTAAAATTTGAATGAGCAGACACCACCTTTTTATATGGGTTTTTTCCAGCGATGTAAATGGCAATAATAAAAAAATTGAGGTATGTAGGCCGTGTAAATGTGCCTATTGATCGCAATTGCCAAACATTTCCCCAGCACAATTCAAGATAGACAATGCCCCTGATAAACAGAGAGTTTACAAATAGGTATATGTCACAACAATGATTACATGTACATTAAATGATATTACAAATTTGATTCCTTTGTCAATTTTTTATCATGATTAACATGTTTTGCATGGTATCCAACTTCACAATCCACAAACCAATTTGGAAGTTCAAGAATAAAGAAATTATGAGATGTTCATTTTTGGATGTCTCTGATTGTGTTGAGACCACCCCAGGCAAAAATAGCAAATTTACCCAAATTTGACTCAAATGATTTCGGATAAGTAGCATAATACTCTAATTATATTGAAATTGCATCTGATTTTAATTTGTTTTCATAATCACCTTCTAACATGTACACCGGAAATTGCAAATAAATGTATTTTACTTGGAACTAAATCAAGTAATAAATGTATATGTAAAAAATACTGAAAAGGAACGTGTTTCCTCATAACCATGACATTTGACCTAGCAGATGATTATGATTCCTTCATGTGTGTAATGACATATACATAACCATGCTTTCAAGTGCTAAATCATTGCCAATTGACTGCACATGTCTTTAAGCATCTCATGTGAGGATGATTTATCTATTGTGAGAATAATGTATTTCTTATTCCAAAATTCTTTCTTTATTTCATAATTGACGCTTTCTTTGAAACTGCAATTGAGCATCCTCTTGCTTCACTTGGTGTTGATATTGTGAATATCCTCAGGCTGTACTTGAATGTGAGCAGCTCATTTTGTAGATGTGCAGTGATATATCAACATGGATGCATTGTAATTATATATCTGTGAGAACTGAATCAAGATTATTCTAATGTGAAGTATGGAAAATATTGGTGTTACTGTGTATATCCTCAGGCTGTACTTGAACTATGTTAGCAGTTCATCATTCCATAGTCAAGCGATGAGATCTCAAAATGATGTATAATATGAATAAAGATATTTCTTATGTGAAGTTCAACTTTGTTGCCAATGCACTTCAATATCTGGAACCTACACCTGCCTGTTGCAAGTTCATTGTAAAGATGATGTGCTCATTCATTTCATGTTCATTGCCTAGAGGGTTTCTCTTCAATTGTTGCCAATTGAAAACAGGCCGTCGATTGATGTAGGCTAACGATAGTTTGCCCGTGTTAAGTAGAAGAATTTCCTTGATTTGTGTTTGAGCCTTGAGTTGCTGTCAACCCCTTGCTAACACCATGTCTTTAAGTTCAAGAGCATATAGATTTAAAGCAAAGTTGTGGAATGCTAAATTGAACAATTATCTCATTGTGAACAGCGTCAAATTACGAGTTTAGTTGTGTACTTACAAGTTTACACGCAATATATTTATTACAATCTAACATTTTTATGAGGAACTTGTTTAGAACAGAAACAAAAGAGAGATATCTGCTTGATTTTGGAAAATATAAGCTTGATCACAAACTAGAGGTGTGAGTGGTTGGATGTTTCATTAGTGCACCCAGAACAAGAGTGGTCAAGTGTGACGCATCAAAAAAACTATTTTTAGAGTTTCCAAATTTGAACTTCATTTTCCGAAAGAGCATCAAAAATAATGTCCAAATATTGTAAACCAATTTAATATGTTCAGTATTGGCTGAGATATGACCATCCGAACAAATAGATTTCAATAGGAAATCACTGGTATTTTGCTCTGGTTCGTAATGTTATGAACCAGAGCAAAATAACAGTGATTTCCTATTGAAATCTATTTATTTGGATGGTCATATCTCAGCCAATACTTAACATATTCAATTGGTTTTCAACATTTGGACATTTTTTTTAATGTTCTTTCGGAAAATGAAGTTCAAATTGAGAAATTCTAAAAATAGATTTTTATGACGTCACAGCTTCGGTACTCTATATAGTCAATGTATAGTGCTTCTGGACAACACCTCTTAGAAGAATGTGATAGGAAAGTCGTGGGCCTGTGAATGGTTGGTGTGTTGACTGTTGAGTCTTCCGACAATCTGCCCAGCAGTCTGAAACACATTTGGGGTAATCTCCAAAGTAAGCTCTGGTGCTCCTGGATGCATGATTGGTTGGGCGTGCCATCTTTCAAACCAACACTGAGCCCAAAGTGAACTGCTACTGAAGCATTTCTTTGAAAATATCCACAAGAGATGGTAGACAGCAGTGTCCTGGAGCCAAAATAGAGTGTCTCTGGACCACCTATCTCTTAGGAGAGGTCCACAAGAAGGGGCTCAGTCTCAGAGTAATGAAATGGTCAGGTAAAAGCAGAGCACCTCATGTACTGACTGCAGATGTCGATACGTGATCCATGGTCTGACCCTCTAATATGAACAGAGTCCTTTCTCAAGTGTTTTGGAAACAAATTGAGATGGAGGAGGGAGGTAAATGTAGGTAAGGTCAGCTACTAGGACACTCAACGTTTGATTTCCTCTCTGATGGTCAGGCCAGAAAGAGGAGAATCAATTGAAGTTAGGGTTAGGATGCGTTCAAATGGAAACCAATCGTCATCTTCAAGTGTTTACATAGCAAAGAAATGCAGCTTTCAATGCATTAGATCAGTTTGGTTGTTTCATGTGTAATCCATGGGCTAGCTATAAGTAAGAGTTAAAGAAAAGAATAACGAAGAACAACATCAAAGTTGGGTTCAATCACTCTTATGTAGCAATTGCCTGATGATCTTAGATCAAGGGGAAGGTAGTCTGCTCAGTTTTAGTTCATGTCGGATAGCAATAACATCTCATAATCTATTTGCATTTTCTCTAAATGTCTTCTGGTTTTAAACATTAGGCAACATGTGTTTGGTTCCCAGTGGATGATGGGTCACAAGCTTCCTTGATAATTAATAAATAAATAGCTTGTTCTGCTTGTGTAAATGAGGACATTTATCTATAAACCCATTGCTAATTGTATTAAGTCTACAGGAATGAGAGAATTCAGTAGTAGATGGGTTAAGATGTTTTGTTCTTGACAGCAATGGCTGACAGGCTTATTCCAATCATGAATAAGGTGTGGACATTGCAAGCACAGTTCTTCAAATATGGATCCCATCGGTGTTGGACTGGACGGTCACAGCGTTTCGGCAGGTGAAGTGGCCGTCTCGGGAGCAATAAATAGAATGCTTGAACAGTATTCATGGTTTTTCGATGAGGTATAGGTTGGAGTATCACAATGCACTTGAACTTTTGCTCTGCCCCGAAAGCTTTCAAGGCTTTCGAAGTTCATAAACAGACCACTCATCTTTGTTTTGTTTTAATGGCCCTGGTAAATGACCTGCATGTGACTTCTTCAACATAGCCCTACTTCCAGCTGATGTTTACATCGCTTGAGTATATAATTTGCTCATTTTTATTACCCTGACGATTGGCTAGAATAGTTCAGAAGGAAGGGAGTATGTGCTCTGTAAGTGCAGAATTAAAAAGATCAGGGTGATTACACTTTGTGATTACCCCAGATTGCAGGGAAAAAATTATTTAAAAAATTTCGGGGGCTACTTTTCAAGCTTGCTTGCATAAAAATAACACTCTTTAATTTGTTTTGAATTGAACTCTATACAAATTTTGGGGGGCTCTTTTATGACTTTCAGGGGCTCTTTTTGGCATTTCGGGGGCTAAATCACCCTGAGCCCCCGTGTATTTTTTTCCCTGCCAGATTGTAGTGAAAGGGGGTGGGGGGAAAGCTGTGAGCTGTCTGGACCTGAAATCTCTCCAATCATTCTGGTAAATTATTGAAAGAGCTTTGGTTAAATAACAACAACAACAAATGAATAAGAACAGGGAGAATGATTTTTTTTTTAAAGTACAACGATAACTACTACTTTCGAAAAATCAATTCAATGCAATTTAAATAGCCTCATACATCACCTATTGAAATGTGCGAACATTACAATGATGTATTACGTGATCCGAACATGATTTCTAAGGAACATACAATAAGGTATTGAAAATACCCTTAAGTTAATTTTTTCGAAAAATGTTTGCGACTGTGTTCCCTCAAAATTGCCACAGGGAAATATCACTTTATCAATATTTGCTACTGTGGAGTAGGTTATTTGTTCTGCAGTCTATATCTGTCTTGCCATTCTCCTTTCATAATTCCTAAAAATAGGTAACAGGAAATTGACTAGCTGCATATATCCTAAATATCCTTATATCTATTTATCTCAAATTCAGATGATCCAGAGCGAAATTATTAACAGGTTTATTTATAACCTCATAGGATTATGCAGGGCTCCCTAACTTTTTTCGAAGGGGGTCTGGAATGAACTTTTCAGAGTCTGTATGCAATGGCCCTATGCAAAAATTCCCAAAAATTGGGGGAGGGGGCAGACTTAAATTTAGGGCGCCCATGTGTCCAGGGCACCTGTTAGTGTCGAGCCCTGTTAATTATGAAATATTTACTGTAAGTGAATAAATACAATCAAGGAAATGTATTTGTGACATCTTCTGCATTATGAATTTTACTTTTGTAGTGGCAGTATTGGAGGATAGGCCTGTGCTACTTTGTATTGTGGCTTGTTGATACATGTATGTTCCAGGGCTAGACTCGGTGTCTAGATGACTGTATCTCTATTACAGGGGCTTTTAAGCTTGTATTATCTCATAGTCATACAGCTAGCTGGAAGTTCCAGGCCTTATTGGTTTCCTTCCTGAGGATTTCATCATCAATTGTTCCAAGACCACATGGATCTCGATTGGCCTTTCGATCGCTGCCCCTTTCCTATCCTTTCCACCGAATCTGTCTTGTTTCATTAGCCAGATGACAGTTGAAGGGTTTGAATTGTTCTCTACCCCCCCCATTCAGATTGCAAAAATTCAGCTACAAAACTTGTTTAACTATACAAGAAGTAATCAATTTTTTCTGGTCTGAACATCTTAAAACGAAACGTAAAGTCAATAAAGAATCAGAGTCTTGTTCTAGTTTGATCGTTGTATCTTACGAAAATCGTGTAAATGGGTGGGTTTAATCGTAAGCGCACACTGATGATTCACCAGCTGTTATGTCAACTGAACTCTTCAAAGCTAGTTTCTTTGTACGACGTTTCTTTAAATCACGTTGTTATCCAGTGTGTATGCTTAGTTAGTGTACATGCCCCTTTTTGCTAAACGGTGATTCCCTATACGACATTCTAATACTAGTTATGTATAAATTTCCTCGTCTGAAGAGGCTTCTACACACTTGTATGCATGTTCTCTGGAAGTCCTTTTATTGAGAGTAGCACTGGAAAAAACACATTTGTACTGTCATCACCTTTCTCCCTAGTAAGAACATTTTGGTTGATGCATGCCAGGAGAAAGCTACAGGTTGTATACATCCCAGCTGCATTTCTTTTCTTGAGTCCAGAGTTAGTCAAGACACCAGGGGGGTGTTTCACAAAGATCTTAAGTCGAACTTAACTCTAAGTTGGACTTAAAAACTATGGAGAGCCATTTGTAGCCTTCAAATAAAATATATTCAAAAGCAAAAATTCAAGTATTTTACACTTTTCATAAATTCCACATCAAGCACATACAATCTCCTTGATAATAGAAAATATGAATAATTTGAATCAACATTTTATGCCTTTTAAAATAACTTTTTAAAAATATTTTTCATAGATGCTAACGGCTTTCCATAATTTTTAAGTCCAACTTAGAGATAAGTTCAACTTAGGATCTTTGTGAAACACCCCCCAGGATTAGCCTTCAGTTCTATGACCAACATGCCTTATGTAATGCTCTGCATTTTCCACCCATCCCCCATAATACGGTAAAGTCATTATCTTACAATTCCCTCACCCGAAGACTCTGAGATACTAGGGGGTATTTCTTGATGGGACCACAGGTTTGCTGTGTACGAGACTTTACACCCCTCAATGGTATTTCCATAAAGTCTGGTGTCAGTGAATTATGACCTTCTGCACATGGAAACTAAGACCATCTCCCTCTAAAAGTAATCTCTAGCTTTGTTTTGGTGACTGCATGTCTACTCAGTGAAATATTAATATCATGCTGAATATTAAAGTTGGTCATCAATATCAAAGCTTACAGACAGTGATTGTTGTATCAGTCGGTCGTGTAATGAGTAGTCGATAGAAATTATCTATGTTAAAGAGGATAATCTGCGATTGACTGTGTCTACTGGAATATGAAATATTAATTAATATCATGCTGAATATTAAATTTGGTCATCAATATCAAAGCTTATAGACAGTGATTGTTGTTTCAGTCGGTCGTGTAATGAGTAGTCGATAGAAATTATCTATGTTAAAGAGGATAATCTGCGATTGACTGTGTCTACTGGAATATGAAATATTAATTAATATCATGCTGAATATTGAATTTGGTCATCAATATCAAAGCTTATAGACAGTGATTGTTGTATCAGTCGGTCGTGCAATGAGTAGTCGATAGAAATTATCCGCGTTGAAGACAGTAATCTGCAAAGGACTACATGTATAGACAGTGATTTTTGTATCAGTCTTATAATGAGGAGTCAATAGAAATTATCTATGTTAAAGAGGGTAATCTGCGATTGACCGTGTCTACTGGAATATGAAAGATTGATATGCTGAATATCAATTAAGTTGGTCACTCATATCAAAGCTTATAGACGTTGATTGTTGTATCATTATCAGTCATGCAACAAATAGTAGATAGAAATTATCTGTGTTAAAGAGTGTAATCTGCGATTGACCATGTCTCCTGAAATATGAAATATTGATATGATGCTGAAGATTAAAGTTGGTCACTCATATCAAAGCTTATAGACAGCAATTGTCTTTATAATGGTTGTGCAATGAGGAGTCAATAGAAATGATATATGTTGAAGAGAGTAATCTGCGATTGACCATGTCTCCTGAAATATGAAATATTGATATGATGCTGGAGATTAAAGACCCATCCCCCGTTTAAAGGACACGTCTAGTGGAAATGCCAATTAGAGATGTAGGTTATCTGATTGACATTCGGCATCACTAATTGGTCTGTTGCCAATTTGAGGAGTGACATAACTTTGAAAAACAAGACATTTATTTGTCGCAGTCTGTTAATGCGAAGTTAGATGAATGGCAGCCATCTTGGCTAATTAGCTTGGACCACATTCGTCATGGTGAGAGGTATGTTTGTGATGGTTACCAGCAGGTCATGTGATTTGAAGCAGATTTGCGTCAAATTTTGAGGATGCGTTCAGGTGCGTTCACATTGTGCAGGAAAACGTTCTTTAAATCATTGGCGAGATACGGATGGGAATGAAGGCCTATCATCTCTCATGAAAAAGAAAGACATTATTTGTCTGAATATGATTAGGCAAAGAAGTAGAAACAGACAAGAACAGAGAAAGAAAATAAGTCAGAGATAAAGAGAGAAGAAGAAAAAACAGGGACAGAGATAGAGAGAAAGAGGCCAAAATAGAGAGACAGAGAAAGCCAGATAGAGGGGGAGAGAGATACTAGGTCGACATATAAATCACAGACAGAAAAAATACAAATAATTAAATCACAGAAAGATGCAACATTATATACAGTGTATTATTGTTTGAAATTTCTCATTTTGAAAATATGAACGCATTGGATGCCCTTTTTATGAATTATCATGATCAAGCATTTCGGGGACCCGTATTTGAACACCTAATTGAGCAAAAATCCAGGAGCATATATATATATATATATATATATATATATATTGCATTCCGTGGATTTCAAAAATATTGATTTCTCTAGCCAGACATGTATTCTTTCAATGAATCAACAGTGTATGTTATCCGTCACATGTGTTGCTAATTACGGGTCGGCTGTTTTTTCTCTACTCGTAGGTCATAATAAGTCTCACTTAGCAAGTACAAGTAATTACCAGATGCCATTAATTAAGATTGATTTTATCACTGTACAGTGAAAGGTTTAGTCCAGTACTATATGTACTAGGTGTTGAAAGAACACTTGGCAGTTGGCACCTTTGGTTTCTTTGCCCATTGTATTTAATTCTTTGTAATTTATAAGCAAAGGTGTTTTTGTGTGTATGCTGATCTTTTTTTAGTAATTCAATTTCGAACCATTAATACTAATGATTTGATTCCATTCATGTAAATAATTATTTCTTAGTTTCAGCAAAGGAGCTGTGAAATGAATTCCTGTATTGTAGTGGTATCCTAAAAGCTGACATTTCAAAAGGGATTTAAATATTTCAAATTCGATATGAAAATTTCATACATGTATTAGGTCTTATTTTTTTAGAGAAAGTACAAGAGGAAATTAAAAAAAACCCACTGTATATATGATTACTGTAAGCTAAAAGTTGTCAGGGTCGTAGTTTGATAACAAAATTGATTTAGAAAGTGTATTACTGAATGGTAAAAGTACATGTACATGTATGTATATGTACCGGTACATGGGCATGTTGTACTGTGCGATAGCTGCTTCACCTAACATGGCTCGTTGCTATCACCGTAGAGCTGCTAACACTTCACTCTACCTCTTCAGATCCTCACATTTTATAGGACTGCTATTCCACTTGTATATTTATTTTTCCAAATGCTCTTTCCTTCCGGTAGTATCAGCAAGGTTTGTTTGACCTGAGATTTGAATGTTTATCTCGTCAGGATACATCTGAGCATGCAACTGAGCATCACATGACACGGATGGACTTGGTTTAGAACCATGGTGTGAAATTCCTTTTGCCTTTATAGTCATCCTTCTGTTTTATGGTGATGCATGAGAAGAATAAATACTTGGATATTTATTGTTGTGTTACTCATGAAAGTTGTCAATATAAATTTAAGTGGTTTAATCATAAGTTCATTTATATTTTGGAAGAATACCTGAAAAATATTGGAATGTGTGTGGCATATTGTTACCATATGCCATGTTTAAAAGCTAAAATAAAGATATACTTTTTTGTATTTCTCCATGTTTTCTGTCTCTTTTGGCAACACACATAAAAAATGCATGAAATTACACGTTCATGAATGCATAATTAATGTACATGTTTAATTTAATGTCTAGAATGCATATTTCTACCTTTATGGTTTTCTTTCTGTCTATGAAATTTTAGATGTATTTGCCATTAAAGCTCCTAAAATGTTGAATTAAGCTTCCTACTGGTAGGCCTATCTATAGAAATACTACAAACTGGCATGAGTACCCGGTATCATTTATTAGGGGAAGTGAAAGGTGCATAAAACCTGAACTTCTTGCTCATTCTATGTTTGACCTCTTTAAAATATTCATGATGTTCTGCTCTTCAATTTCCACCTCATTGATTGAATGGAACTGGAGCAAGAGATTGAAAGGCTGTGAAGATTGAATGTGCAATAATGTGACGCATGAACGTCGGCCATTTTGATTGATGCTCAATTCATTCCATCATTCCACTTTCAATCCTCTGAGGTCACCTTTCCATACCGATAAACAGTGCTTGCCCCAATTTCATGATTCATAGATTTTCTACTGCATAAATTCAATTTATATGTTTTACTTTCAATGTACATGTAGATGTGCATGTACAATTTTGTTTTGGGACAAAACAATGGAGCTTCTGTTGGGGGAGGGTAGAGGTAGGGGTAATATTATCATACCATCTGTTTAGAGCCAGAAGGGCATTAACTCTGTGTTAAAGAATATGAGTTACATGTAACACCCTTCTGGCTCCAAACAGATGAGACTGTTAGAGGCTTTGCAGTACTTGTATGAATAATAGACAAAATGACACAAATCAGATTTGAAACATCATTTATTGATTTGCTCAGGAGGTAACTTTGACTATTGTTTCATTCATTTTGAGTAACTTTGGGAGAGTATTCAAGTACCAGTTGAAATGCCTGTTAACAGATCCTATCTGAGTCTAACTCTTGATTTCCTGTAAATCAGAATATTTGTTAGTGCAAGAAATTAACTCAAGAATGATTGGTGGACTGGTTGAATTAGGCCTTTGTTTATTACTTTCAGATGTAAGCTTTAGTACGTCACATTCTCAAGAAACATCTATCGGGACAAATCAATTTTCCACGTACTTAATTTTTTTTAATTTGAAAAACTTGGTAAGGGTATGAATAATTTAGTTGTTAACTGTATATACAAGTACACTTGACCTGTACACCTGTCCTGTTTGAAGTTTGACCAGTAGTAGATGGCCTGTCCTGCATATGATATTTTGAGCCCTTCACACCTGGACAGACGAGACAACAAGGTTCCGTTCCAGCAGGGGCATGGATTCATATTTCAACACTGCTCAATCTGTGGTGCGAGGGCTAGCTGGAAGAGATTGGCGTGTTTGGTGAAACGAGTAATGAGACAAGATATCCTGCATGCTAACTTCATTTCCATCAATTTCCTGTCTGTCCACCCCTCCTTCAAGATCAAATACGAAGGACCTTCTATATATATTCTTCTCATATTTTATCTTGTAGCCGATCTTGAAGACAAAAACTGATACAAATAGACAAAACTCTGCAATTTTTCATTTTATTTAAAGAATAAACACGAAACAACCAGCGTGTCCACACACAAAACAATTTATCCCGAAACTCTATAACGATACGTCGTATAAAGAATCATCGTATAAATTCCAGGGTGTCCACACACACAAGAAAGTAATCCCAAAACTCTACAGCGAAATGTCGTATAGGTGCGCAGTTTGCTACTGCGTTCATGAAATGGAAGCGGAAATGAGAGGTCAGGTCTCCTTTCGCGCGCGATACGACGTTAAGCCCCGCCCAGTTAGACTAGTTCCGTCCACACACAATATTTCCGTGATTAAGCGTGATTAGGCGTGATTAGTTATTGAGTTCTAGTTCGAAACGATGCCCAAACCTGCGTTTCGTTATACGACGTTTCGTTATACGACGTATCGTTAGTAAGCGTCCACACACACAATTTCATCATATAACTATCGCGAAACGGTATAACTAATCATGCCTAATCACGGAAAATGTTGTGTGTGGACAGGGGGATATGTATGTCATGTTTTAGATTTAGCACTGTAAATGTATGTTTATGAAACAAAAACTAAAAACAATAGCATAGAAGACAAAACTATGTGCCTTTCAAAAGATGTTATTGTGAAAATTCACTTCTTGGAGGCTGAAGTTGGATCATTGTTGAAAGATGAAGTTGAATCACACACACACACAAAAAAAAGTCATGTGTCTGTGAAACAAAGCGAAAGCATTGCTCTGGTGCAAAAGACCAACATCACATTGTTCATGTTCTGCCATTCACAATTTGAAAATATAATTATTCTAAAAACATGTAACATGAACCTGTAATTCTAAGAAAAGAGACACCTTATGAGGAGTCGGAATACAGATGTGTTTTCAATGTAATCTAAGAAGACGTGTGTCCTTGTTCTTAACATGATTGTGTCTTCCTCTCCAGTTGAATGTTTTACCAGATGTATGTCATAATGGATGTATCCAGTGATTGTTGTTCAGCGAGTTGATTTTAAAGGTAATGCTAAGTACTTCCGCAGTGAAAATGTAGTCTAAGAAAGCTGTTTTGAAGGATATGAGTTAATGTAATCACATGGATGAGAAAAATAACTTTTCTCTTGTGTTTTTTATAGAGTAGCAAAATTTAAAAGCTTTAAGAAAAACTGTTGGCATTTGATATCTATCAAAGGAGAGGCAAATTTGAACAGCTTGTATCACAAGTATACTGTAGTATGCGTATTCTTCAGAGAACCAGAGAAGATACAGAGTGACTTTTACCTTTCTAAGACCTTTTTCATGCCTTCAAGCATAACATTGCGAATTCCCAAACAAGGACGAAGAATAGACTTGATAGATTTGATAATAAAGTGCTGTGAACGAGTATGAAGTCATGCTTGTGATCGGCAAGATATTTGATTATCATGTAACGTTTCTCTGTAAGTTAATAGAACCTGCTTTGATAATTGTTTACTTGATTCAATATTGTACAGTCTGTAAGTTTCATTTCAAGGAACTCCGAACAGCAGAGCTCATGCTGTGAGTTGCCTTTTCCTATTTGCTGTTTTGCCACAGAGTATCAGACATTTCACTTTGATTTGTCATGGGACAGGATTCAGCTCACAATTGCTGGGGGTATTTTTGGTTTGGATATGAGCCAGGGTAGCCTGGTTATAACTTGAGGTCATTTTGAGGGAAATCATATCAACACAATTGAGGCCATTTACACTGCAAGCAAAAACCATCATTTTTTTCTCACATTCCAAAGTTTTGTCGGAACTTACTAGGCAACTACCCCTAAACTTAACGAAAATTTGAAATCAAACAACCCACCTCTAAATTGTGTTGTTTTTTTTTAACTCCAGTTAAAAATCTGATAGTTTTGCAATTGTAAATGCTTATTCTTAAAACATTGGTGAATTATTCCAGGTTTTGCTCATGTGACCCTCCTCACTTCTACGCTATTACATGCAGACTGCAGAGCAGCGACAAGTCGCACATGCGCACTACTCATCCCAAAACCAGAAACTAGCAAAGGCCGATGAATTTATATGGGTTTTTGCACTAGTGTAAATAGTACTTCAAAAAGTTTTGATTTCTTTCTTCTTCAAATTGTGTTTAATGCAGTGTGTAAATGGGTCTTTTGTTTTAGCTTGCATAAGAGAGTGCCTAGATTAATACACAGAGTTGGCCAGGGTAAAATTTTCAATGAAAATAATGTTGTTTCTTGGTGTATGTAGTTGGTCTGAGATGGAATTTATAACCTGTTTTCTTCAATTGCCTTTGAAACCTGTTTGAGGATGCTATAAACTACAATGCTCTTACTTCACAATTTTGAAATTGCCATTATTTTGAGAAATTGAGATATTATATAATATATATCAACTTGGTTAGAGGATAGAGCATTGTCTGTGAATGAAAAGGGAGGAAACAATTTGATCCATGAGATATTGATAAAATTAGCAAACTTTAAGATATTCAGTGACAAGTAGGCTACAAAATGCAAATCCTTTAAAAAATCAACATAAAGTGCATAATATTTCCTTTTAAATGCAGGTGTTTTTGAGCAAAAATGTTATGTCAGTATCCTACTGTCGCAACTAAATAGGCATAACGAAAGAAAAACTATATTTGCTCTAGAAATTATATAAAGCAACAGAAATCGATTCTGAGAACTTTAGCAGCTCAACTTCAATGTAGTATTTTGTTTGAAAATTTAAAAAATACCTAAGTGATTTCATTGCACATACATGTATTACTGCAATTTAGTATCTTTATAGTAAGTATCATGGCCCTTTGATTTTATTTTTAGGTAGTAAGAAAATATGGGTTCCTACATGTAATGGTATACAATATGAGCAAACTATTATTGCATCGAGTGTTACAGCAGATGTGAAGCTTTATGAAAAGGAGGAAGATGAAATACTCCTTGGGGGTGTTTCACAAAGACTAAGATCGATTTTAAGTTGGACTTAAGTATAACAGGCCGTTCGTGACATTGTTTTCTCTCATCATTTACTGGCATTGGTCTCTCACAGGATGTACAAATCATGGTTAAAAATCTACAAAACTTACATTTTTTGATAATTCATTATTGAAGGAAAAAATATTATCTAAAGATCATAATGGTGAGAGCAAACAATGGCACGAACGGCCTGTTATACTTAAGTCCAACTTAAAGTCGATCTTAGCCTTTGTGAAACACCCCCCTTGTATCTTACTACAAGATATACAAGGTGTATTCTTATGAGGCAGAGAACCACTCAAGATGATACTGGATTACAACTTCATTGTGAAGGCAATGCAATCAGAGGTATGGAGTATAGCCAGGAGCCAAAGGAAATGAAATGCTAACACCGGTCAGAGGGGAATAATTGTGTGATATCAGCAATTCCTGAGCTTAAGTTAAAGGGATTTGGTAACTTTGTCTCAGATTCTGAAACAAAATCCTGGATTTAGCTCATGCTGCAATGATAATTATAAACCTTTAGGTCAGTCAGGAACCCAATGACTTTTACAAGCCGATTGCCTGTCTGATTATCAAGATATTTATGATTGGAAATCGAAACCAAATTTTGCGTTTTCCTAACGGTTTTAATAATACTTCAGTCTATTGGGGAAAACGAGTATGGAAAAACCGGTCACTCAAAGATTTTTACTTTTTTGAGGCACTTCTTGATTATTTTAAAGCGCGATTTTTTTTTTAGGGCTTCAATATTACACCATATCACAGACACTGATAACACGTAGGGCCGTGTATCTCAGATTTAACATTGTTAAACGATGCCTTTAAGAAAATAGTGAGAGTAGATGACAAGAGGAAGAGAAGAGAGAGGGGGCCATGGAGAGAGAGAGAGAGGGGCATGGAGAGAGAGAGAGAGAGAGAGCGAGGGAGGGAGGGAGACAGAAAGACAGAGTGTGTGAGAGAGAGAAAACGCATGGTCCAATATTGGTTACTGTTTTGACATTTGCTGTTTATTTTGCTTTGTTACCAATGAAAAAATGATGAAGCTTTTGCATAGCGTAGTATTATGAAAATGTATTACAAGCATGTACATGTTAGAAAGAAGCAATAGATTTTGTCATCTTCACTATCATGGGAAACATTTTGAAACTGGCATTTTTGTTCTGAGTGCACTCTCGGGGGCAGCCAGAGTATAAGAACCGTGATGTGTCATATCCGGAGTTTCAGCAGACAGATACGATGATTGCTGATATCCCAGAGTTCCTTTGTCTCTGGCAGGTCACTGAGGTCGTCCCGTCCAAGGTGTTTTGGTTTCATATTAAAGACAGTATTCTTCTGTATTTTCTAGCGCAAGCATCAAGTGTGGGTTATTCTTAAATCAGAGTAAAATATAGGTCTTTATGATTCCCATGTCCACATATCTGTCACTGCCAATAAATGTTAACTTTGAAGAGATTGGAAATAATTTTTTTTTTCTCTAATGTTTTATTGAAGAAAGGAGACATCTTGTTTGTATATATTTTTGCATGTGTCTCAAGACAGAGCAAACTTGGGCCTTTTATTAGTAACAAAATTGTTGAATACATATTTTCTACTCCTACCAATGATAAGCAAGTAATTTTGGTGAGATCCAGATTTGTTTAGTTGTAATGAATAGTGGATTCTCTGAATCAAACATGACTAATTCAGGGCTTTATTCTAGAAGTTGGGTAGCATCAATCCATCTATACTATCCATTTGTAATTGATGATGCAAAGTTATTATTGCTTGATCAAGTATAGGACCTAGTGGATCAAATAGCAGGTGAAATGCAGTGTTGTGATAGTCTTTGAACTAAACCTGAGCTGAGTCCTTACCAGGCTACCCAGGTAGTGTGGGTTTTTATGGTTTTCAAAAACTCTGCAGCCCCCCATCAGACATTCTTGTATCTGCCCTTGTTATCTGGCTTTGAAGACCCCCAATCTTATGCCACCTGACCAATCTGTCTATAGCCACAGGTTTGACTGAATTTCTCATATAACTGTTGATGTGTCCTTTCCACTTTTCCCTTTCCTTCAAATCCATTGAAGCTGAAAGTTATTCATTTTAGAAGAAAGCAATGGGGAGGGGGGAGGGGGAATAACATTTCCTGACCTTTCCTTTGTCACTGGCAGATTTGATGAGCTGCATTACAGAGAACACTGTATTCTCATCATGTCCGGCTACTGTAATGAATATGAGCGACCCATTACCATTTCCATCCCACTAGCTGCAATGCTGAAATTGGGGATTGGGTAAATAATTGCCACGGCAGACAATATCTCTGTCCCAGATTTTTTTCTTCTGGCAGTACGTGCTGCTCTCACAAATGTAGGGCGTTGTTCGAGTTGACTAAACAGTTTGCTTCTTGCGAATGGAAAGGGTGTGTGTACCTATGAGGAAGCACTCTAAAATCTCAAATGTTAAATCAACATTTTTAAAAGGTTTGAGGAGTTAAAACACTTTTAACGTACTTGATTGAACTTTTATATGATTGGACCTATAGCCTGTTAAAAGTGATAATGGACTATTTTGAATTTTTTTGTTCACTCCTGAATAAACACACAAGCTTTTAGAGTGAGGGAGAGTAATATGTGTTGGTACATTTTTATTTATAAAAAAAACAGGATTGAGAATTATTTGAGATGGATAGGGAGAGGGAAAGAACATAAAGATAAACAAAGAATGACATCTGTAATAGAGAAAGAGAGAGTGGTAGGGAGAGAGAGGAGAGAGAGGAGAGAGAGAGGTGGAGGGGGAGTGAGAGATATGAGAAACAATATGTAAATAGAGATATATGGAATGAAAGAAGGAGATGGAGAGGACAAAGGGGGGGGGGTGATGAGCCAACAAGTACATACATTTTATAGTTTAAAACTTCTGTTGATCTATGGGGGGGGGGATGAATGCAAGGGACAGACTACCAATATACATGCCCATATTCCATTAATGACAGTTCAGGCTCTCGTGTGTTAATCACATTTCCTTGTCTTTTTTGTTTTTGCAGGATGGTCACATGCAAGAAGCATCCTTTGTTCTGTCTGCATTCGGAAAACAATTTACCTTGGATGTCAGGCTGAATGAGTAAGTATATTTTACTTATAAAAACCTCTGTTACTGCTATTATGAAATCTGTAAACCTGGCATTAGTCCACATTATGACATGTACATTTTCATAACAGATATGGATCACATCAGCCAATGTATTGAATTTGTAGTCAAAGGCACAACAGGTTTTTGTGAGAATATGCTTGTTTGTGAACAAACAAGATGAAAATTCAGGGGAAAGTGCCCCAACATGGAAAAAGCAACAACTCTGCATAACGATGGTTGTAATGCATTCATTCCACATCCAAAAAAGAGAAGAAGAAAAAAATGCCCTGTTAAAAACCTAAGATATATCTCCAAAGGTCGTTTTTCAACCATTTTGAGGGATTTGTGTCAAATTGGGTTTCAAAAGTTGGAACCCATGGTCCTTGACCAAGTTTGTGGATTTTGTGGATACATTAGAAAGAAGAAAAAAAGTTTTCTACATGTAGCCAGTGAGGACCTCTACTGATTATGTGGTTGGAAGCTTTGGCTTAAAGCCTTACCTACGCCAACTTAATCCCTTACAAGAGATCAAAGGCCAGCTAAGATCAGGATTAGTCAGAGATTAACAAAGAGATTAGTACCTATAGCTTCTAATCTGTAACATAAGCTGTTAGAATTCATTGAACTCTACATACGGCTAAGAGAGATTAGTTGTGTTAATGGCATGATAATCCAAATTTATCAGATTATCCAGAAGCTTAAAGACCTTGAGGAATCCCTGTCTCACACAGGAAATACCCCTCACTTACCAGCCAAGAATCAACATTTTATGCCTTGGTTTAAAGTCTAATGGTCTGTTCTGTATTTGTTATTCACATACAATGAAATAAAATACTTTTGCAAGCTTGAATTTTTTACAAATTGTTTGCATGGTTTAGATTTGCAACAGTTTCATGCTGATAAAACATTTGAACTACAACTGACGCACCACTGAGTTTTGTTGCTTGTGGGAGTTTGTTGCCGCAAGAATGGCTGTCGCTTTCAGTGCACAAAAGCTTCATGTCATAACAGTTGCTGGTTTTACGATATCAAACAAGTACTTAGTACATGTATTTTGGCTCTGTTATGATTTTCTTGTGATTGTAAAACAAGCTGTATGTCATTTCATTTATCAAAATAACTTGTTTTCCAACTCATTTTCTCCTTAAAAATATGGGGGGAAAGTCATATATTTCTGTTTTATTAAAAACCTTGTCGATACACAAATACATGAAGAGGATATTTTTAGTGATTACAATTAAGGCCAATGTTTGTAATACAGTCGAACCTGCTTTAGCGACCACCTGTCTATAAAGACCTTATTTTTTGTTTCCCTTGAATAGGGTTTCTCATTGAAACCTATACTAAAGGAACCTGTACATAAAGACCACCTGCGTATAAAGACCACGTTTTATGTCTCCCTTGGGTGGTCTCTATATACAGGTTTCACTGTACATGTATTTCAATACCCTCCAAATCAAGTTAAAGCCCTTCTAGTATTCAGCTCATATAGTAGCCTTTATGCTGTCTACTGAAGATGTGAATGCATCGTAAAAAGAGAATATGTCAGATTTTTTTTTTTAGTTCGAAATAGAGGTTCATGTTTGCTTTCTCGTAGTCAAGAGGCTTGATAAAATTTACTCACATCTTATTCTTAATCTGCTCCATAATAAAAAAATCATTCTTCACTGAGCTATGTTTGCAGTTTGAATTATTTTAAACTTATACATTCTTTATTTGTTTTATTCCTTTCTTTGATTTGGATGGATGTGAGATCAATTACACTATACCTTTGAGGTATTGAGTCATTCCTTCATGGCTGTAGGCTTACACGCCCCCCCTTCCCCCTTTATCCCCATCATCAGCTCTCAGCAGTGGGCGGGAGCACAAGCTACCTGCCTAAGATTTCACTTCCCTTTGAATCTTGAGGGGAACGTATTCTCCTCATCTGTCACAAGACGGAATAGATGGACAGATATCAAATTACATTAGATCTGGGATGCCTCGAACTGAATCTTGTGCCTCCAAAAGCCATCAGGTAGATTCATTCTATTCGAGGCTAGTACCCCATTCACACCAGGCATTTTACCCTGTGCTGACCAAGAGCTAATACTAGTGTGAATGCTCCTAGCCATGCAAATTGAACCCGTGTTAAATAAACCTGGGTATTTCTCACACAAAAATTAAGTTGACTCTTAACTGTAGTCAGGCTTTGGTGAGAGTAGTCAAACCTGGAAGATGATGCAAAAGTGACCCAATGTGTATGGAACCCTTTCTAACAGAGGGTCAAAGGTCAAATTATCTGACATTGATTCCTTGTTGATGGTTAAATGGGGATGGGTGATCAAATTGAATAGTCACTCTATTTTGTTTGTATTCCCTCCCTCCCCCAATTGTTGTATGACCCTTCATGATCTAACCTAGATGATTCCATATTACATTTGGCAGTGTGTATGTACTGCTAAAATTTGATACGGGTCAACTCCGGGTAAATCACATAGTATGAATGCATCTAAAAACCTGGGGCTGACTCTGGATTAAACTCTATGGTTTAAATTCTCATGTTCGCACTGCATCATATTTTCAGCCCACTTTCAGTCAGGTATGAAAAAAAAGTATGGTCCATCAGGTAAACTCTTTACAGGGGAAGGTTAGAGATAAATTCAATCAGGAAAAGTATCGTTTTTAGTCACCCAGACTCCCCCAAGGGGAGGGAAACTTGCTTGGATACGGTGATGCTTAATTAAGTCTGGTGTTTCTAATTTTAGACTTGAGGTTAGAATACCTCAACTTCTAGGAATTTTATATTATGTAAATGCACTCTAAATTGAACATATTGTTGTTGTATGACTCTTTTTAATGATAAAATAAATAAAGCTGTTGACACAAATGAGCTCCTGTAAACCCAGAAACTTTTCCACTTCATCCTCTTTAGGGAATTATCGATAATGACTGTTTTGTTTTTGCGGTAAGAAGTTCTCACATAATGCAAGAATAGTATTGTGATGTGTGTGACTGATTTATTCTGCGGTATGAACCATCATGAATCTGGGCCAAATGAGAAATTCTCAAACATTATCTCCACTTGCATACTAAAGAGAAGATTGGTACTACAAACTCTTAAAATACAGTCAAACCTGCTTTAGTGACCACCTGTCTACAAAGACCACCTGTCTACAAAGACCACATTCTTTGCTTCCCTTGAAAATGGTTTCTCATTGAAACATGTACTAAAGGAACCTGTCTACAAAGACCACCTGTCTACAAAGACCACTTTTTGTGTTTCCCTTGGGCGGTCGCTATAGACAGGTTTGACTGTAGCAACAAAAACAGACATACTGAAGCTTTTCGTCTTGCACTCATCAGAGTTAATCACAAGATGAACAGAAAGCTAATATAGCTTCCGCTTATATTGTCTGATTACAGCTTTCTGTTTATTCTTGTGATTTACTCTGATGAGTGCAAGACGAAAAGCTTGAGTATGTCTGTTTTCATTGCTATTTTAAGAGTTTGTAGTACCAATCTTCTCTTTAGTATGCATTTACTTTTTCATAAATGTAGCCTTGTGATGATGATGATGATGATGATGATGATGATGATGATGATGATGATGATGATGATGATGATGATGATGATGATAATTGATGATGATGAAACATTTTATTATGTTCTTATACTTTTTTAACAACTACAGGACCATATACGTGAACAATTGTACATGCTGTGAATCATAGATTACAAAATGCATCCCCTTTCCAAGTAAACCATTTTTAGAGGTTCATTCTTGTAAATATCATACTAAAAGAGGAGTAAGACCTACGTTGATGATAGCCCAGTTTCTTTGGGTCAACACAATCCTGGATTTGCACAAACAGCATTTTTAACCAGGACACTATCTAGACATCTTCCGATGACATAAGAGCGGATAAATAGACAGTGACTTATTTCCAGCCATTAGCATTGTGTGTTTAGCTAGCTGGTCCTGTGTCACCACAATCCCTGCGTCATAAGCCACAAGTGGTTCTTCATACTCTTCTCTATTATCACACAGAGTTCATTGACTGAATAATCATTTACCTTCTAACAAATCAATGCCGTCATTTCCATAGTAGCTCTGCCATTGTAAATGAGAAATATTGATTAGTTCACAAGTTTGATTTCCCACTCTACTAAGTGTCTCCTCTACTTTGCAAGCTACTCATCTCAAATAAGTCCTTTTCTGTCCTTATCTTTCATCAATTGAGAGCCAAGAGAGTGCAAAATGATATTACTTATATAATTTCATTACATAAGTATATATTACTATTGTGATATTACTTATGTGATATATATTTCTTTATGTAATATGTGATATGATATTACTCATATATAATATGTAATATGATATTACTTATGTAAAATGTTAACTTTGTGCAAAATTATAGTACTTATTATCACCTTCTGACTGTCAGCCAATTTTTTTTTCTTTTCACCTGGCTATAATTTGTTGATAAACACTTTGAAATCACTGGCACAATGCTCTGTTTTTTCTTTTTCAATTTGTGTCCATGTAACTTACATAGAAGAGGAGTGGACTCATTAATTATTTAGATCAGTAAGTTAAGTTGTCATTTAATACAATATTTATGGCATTTTAGGAGCAATTTAAGAAACTTGAGTTAATCATTCAATTATTTCTCTCACAAACACTGTGCTTGATGTTCTTTTATCCAAAGGCGACTGAAAACATGACTGATTAAGTCCTAAGGAAAAGAATGATTGCTTGAATTATGTTATTATTCATGTTGTCATTTTTCTCTTTGTGCACCCAAACAGGGACCTATTTCCTGCAAGATACATTGAGAGGTCTTATGCACAGGATGGTGGAGCTATTACTAGGAAGCCACACCCACATGTAAGTTATGACTGAAGATTTAGGGGGAAGTCCCGTATGATATCATATGGGAAATCCCCCATTGAATCTATTCACGGCCATTGTTTTAGTGTTGAATGTTTTATACATATAGTTCATTTGATATAAAAGGGTTAATCTTAGGATGTAAAAGCTGTTTTGTACATCTTGTTTTATCTTTTAAAGTGATTAAACCCTCCATTTAACAGTTTGAGTGAGGGGTTTTGATTTATGAATGAATTTTGAAAGGTAACTATTTTGAACTACAGTCAAACCTGCTTTAGTGACCACCTGTCTACAAAGACCACCTGTCTACAAGGACCACATTTTTTGTTTCCCTTGAAAATGGTTTCTCATTGAAACATGTACTAAAGGAACCTGTCCACAAAGACCACCTGTCTACAAAGACTACTTTTTGTGTTTCCCTTGGGCGGTCGCTATAGACAGGTTTGACTGTAGTTGATTTAAACAGCTTGCATGATATTTGATATTCTTGTTTCAAGAGTGAAATTAGTGCATGAAAATTTAGAGATGGGAAAAATATTTGAAGATTTCTTCATTATTTTATTTGATGCAGCATCATTGTTACTACCACGGAGAAGTAAGAGAAGCTAATACCTCATCCCTAGCACTCAGTACTTGCAATGGAATCAGGTAAGCAAAGATTAATCTTACCGGTATTGCATATTTTACAAGTGATTGGCCTTCAGCATTTGCTTGTCCCTCCACATATACTCAATTATCATGTTAATTATGTATCGTTCTTTACTGCATGTTTTTATTTCTATTGTAATTTTTCAATTTTTTTTTCCTGCATTGTTGTACACATTTTACTGTTTTTATGAGTTTTGTGGAAATAAATAAATCGAATTGAATTGAATATTCGAGGGAAAGATATTTATACTTGCCCAAGTAAAATAAATGAGCACGTAATAAAGGTGATTATTAGGTATTGATAGTAGATTTCCAATGTTATTGTGAACTAATATGCCAAGAATAAAATTAATTGAATAGTTTTATATTTCCTCTTTCTTACGAATATAAGTAAGCCTTTCCTATTAAATATCAATCAATTTGGCAGTTATTGTTGTTTTCCTTTTATTACCAAACCTCAAGGCTCCTTTATGTGTTTAAGCGCCAAACTGTCTATCTCCCAAAATGAATCATACCAAATTATTCATATTTCAGGATAAACTTGACTGATTTCCCGCACTAAAACCTTGAGAATACAATTGAAAATGCTCAGAAAAGAGAGAGTGTGATAATGCATGAAATATTCAGTTTATCGATAATAGTGTTCTTAGTTAACCTATTTCACCGATTCTTGATTTTGTCTGTTGAGAGCCAGAAGGTCGTTGACAATGTGTAAAAGTATATGACTTAATGCCCTTCTGGCTCTGTACACACGAGTTGTATTTTAATACACGAATGACTAGATGTGTCATTGCACTTAGCAACGTTGCCATTGACATGAATCATACATGGATTGGTTGTGTTTTCATCTCCTTTGCAATGAGATGAGTGTAAGCTTCATTCATCTGCACAGAGCTAATAGGGCATCAACTCTGTGTTCAAGCATATGAGTTAATGCCCTTCTAGCTCCAATCAGACGAACTAATGATACACCTGAAAGCTCTAAGGATTATTAGATGCCTCTCTTTACGAAAAAAAAGAATGTACCCATCAAGAGGTTTTAAACCCAAGGGGTGCAACAAATCGTAGAATGAGTCATTTTATGGGGTCAATAAGGGGTGTTGACTGTACCGTAAAGTCTAACAGGGGCCATCTCCTTGATTTTTTTAAACAGAAATGTAGAGAATTCTAAAATCCCAAAATGGTTGCTAAAACTGTAGAATGAGTCATATGGGGTAAAGGGGGAATGTGCTTTATAATTTACTGTATCTAGAAATCGTACAGAATATTTTTCCTTGGTTTTTGTTTTACAGCGAATGTAAAATGTAGAGAACTTTTTACCAAAAGGGTTTCAAAGATTGTAGAGTGAGTCATTGGGGGTAAAAAGGGGATATGCATTTTAATTGACTCAACCTTAACCTGAAAGTCCTACGAAATAATTCACCTTGATTTGGGTTTTACGGAAATGTAAAATGTAGGGAACTTTTATCCCAAATAGATTGCAAACTGGAGAATGAGTCACATGGGATGAAAAAAAAGGGATGTCTTATAATTGATTGGACCTTAAAGTCCCAGAGAATCGATCTCCTCAATTTTGGATTTACAGAAAATCTAGGTTATTTGGGTGAAATCATGTATGTGATTGAGCCGTGTTGTCTCAAAGATATCACAACATGATAATTGTAAACTACATTCATACCTGATCAATCTCCTAGACTCTTGTATTACAAATAATATAGTATGCATCATTTCAGTCATAAATCAAACTGGCTTTGATAGTCCACTATCTCCCATTAACCATTCTCTGTGATTTTGGCATCCTTATATTACCAAAACCCTGTGGAAAGGTTCTCGGGGTGTTTGCAAAGTACTGTCAAGAATGACTGTATCATTATTTTTCTCAGTATTTGCCTTTAAGTAATTACCAAGAATATCAATACTTATATCATTAAAAAATATATATTTTACCTGTTTTTGTAATCTCGTGGTAAAGTAGGTCATGAATACAAAATAGATACATCAATTTAGAGGTGTTGTTGCGTAGTGGATAAGTCGTCGGACTATGGATCACAGGGTCTGCAGTTCGAATCCTGCTGCGGCACTAATGTCCTTTGGCAAGACATTAATCTACACTTGCCACTCTCCACCCAGGTGTTAAATGGGTACCAGTAGGAAGCAATTCCTTGAATGCTGTGAGCGCCGAAATCGGCAGCCTAGCATAGCCGGGTATTTTAAATGTTGGATCGCCTTGAGGACCTTGCAAGGTCGATACGTGCGCTATATAAGAAACCAATAGTATTAGTATTGTTGTTGTTGTTGTTGTTGTTGTTGTTGTTTTTTAATAGAGATGGTGAGACAGACTTGTAAGAGAAAGCATAGAAGATAGATTTCTATGAATGCTTGATTCCTCAACCAGAAGATCTTGTCTTGCGGATTAAATGGATGGGATGTATTGCACTTTACCAAGTCAAATGTAGATTAAATATCAAGGGCTCTTCAGTGGTTTTAAAAACCATCACTCGACTGGGGAGGAGTGAAATGATAAGTGCGTACTTTGTACTCATTAAAGTTTCATGGAGGGAGTGCAATAGAAAAAAAGGATGAGGGATGATGTCACCAGTGAAATAGAGAGATGAAGAAAGAGACACATAGTGAAGAGAGAAGGGAGGGAGAGAGGAAGAGAGAGGTGGAAGCAGGGGATAGAGAGAAAGAGTGGGTGAGAGAGAGAGAGAGAGAGAGAGGGGGGAGAAAGAGGGGAAGAAAGAGGGGGAGACAGATACGAACAGAAAGAAAAGACAAAAGAGAAATACAAAGAGAGAATGTATTCCTCAAGCTCCTCATTATTGAGTCATTTCTGTTTTGTTGGCGCATACTAGTGATAGGATGAAAAATAGAACAGTTCACTGAAATGCTCTCTTTCACATTTATTTCAGTTTATTTTGTACAGCAAAACTTTGAGAAACCACTTGTATAGAAAGACCACCTGGCTGTAAATAACACATTTTTTGGTTTATTTTTAACCCTTTTTTTTTCTTCACATTGATACTTAACTTGTGTAACTATTACATTGACACAACTATGAGTGGTTTCTATTTATAAATAGATTTATAGATTTTACTCTGCAGTGTATATATATCTCTTTTTTCTCTTTTTCTCTCCCACCTTGATGTTTCTCTCTAAACAGTGGAGTGTTTATGGCAGATGGTGAAAGTTATTATATCGAACCACTACTTGAGGCGGACGAACAACATCTAGTCTACAGACCGCAGGATAGACGTGACAAGAAGACATGGGGTAAGTACTCTAGAAAAGTGGAAAAAAGAAACGATCTGCTGCATACCTGATAACCACATGATATCAGGTTATTACCCCTTTCACATTTGAAAATATTATTGAGGAGATTAATTTCAGACATAAGATTTTGTGGGGTGTAATTAATGGGAATAATTTGCCACAAAGTTCACTTAGAGGTCTTTGTGATTTATTTGAAGAAGAAACTAAATGTTAATGCTGTACGGGGATCAATGTTTGCTCCATTGACACTTGCACTGGGCATTATCTCGTCAAAGACAAATGGTTAGTGTAAGGGTTAGGTTTGATTTTTATCTTAGGTTTAACATTAGGGATAGAGTTGGGTTTGATTTTTATCTTAGGTTTAGCATTAGGGATAGAGTTAGGTTTCGATTTTATATTAGGTTTAGCATTAGGGATAGAGTCAGGTTTGGATTTTATATTAGGTTTAGCATTAGGGATAGAGTTAGGTTTGAATTTTATATTAGGTTTAGCATTAGGGATAGAGTTAGGTTTGGATTTTATATTAGGTTTAGCATTAGGGATAGAGTTAGGTTTGGATTTTATATTAGGTTTAGCATTAGGGATAGAGTTAGGTTTGGATTTTTTATTAGGTTTAGCCTAACGGATCTATTTAGGTATAGTGTTTAATCTAAGGTTAAAGTTAGGAATTGGAGCAGTGTAGAACATTGACTGCATATCACTTATCGCAGGAGCATGTATCATACGTAATTCTGTGTGCATTGGACCTTCTTGAGTATCTACTAACTGTAGGTATCATTAAAAATTCTTAGAGAAAGCTTTCAAGATTCATTTGAAACGGGAGTGTGAACCGTCTTTTGACATTATATGACTTATAGTTATAACGACTGTCATCTTGATGAACTAGCACTAACCCATAACAGCAAAGATTATTAACACGCACATGAACTAGTAGAGGAAATCGCTCCTGACGTCAAAAGGCTGTGGGTTGCAGCGCCGTGAAGTTATCTTCGGACTTTGTGTGGGCTACTCTTTTTTTCTAAGAGAGGAAAGACAGCTAAAAAGGGAAAGGTTAAGAGATGGAAGGATATATGATATGTGAGGAGTAACCAAAAATGGAAATGTCAGTTGAGCTGTAAGAGATATTTCTCTGAAGCCAAATATTGAAAGAAGATAGGGTTACATGTGATGCAGATATGCATGTCCCCCTCAAAAACCACGGATAAATCTTCAGGAAATGGAAGCAAAGGAGAAAATTAAACTTCCCACTTTATTTTGGATGATATCAATAACCGTCTTGCATGTATATTTTGAAAGATAACTTTTCAAACATATTGAATGTTTTGACCAAATCTCTGTGTTAATTTGATTAGATTTTAGGTTTAAAATGGAGACCATAGGATTATAGTGTGACGTGGATGATTTATTAATAGCTTTGTAGAGGGTGAGGCAAATACAAGATTTGATGTAAAACTAAATTACTATATTTTGAGGTAAACAGATTAAAAAGTCACATATTACCCAGAATTGCGAAAGAAATTATACTGGAAATAGTGATATAGAAAGAAAAATAAGTGGTGGTTTAAGGACTTCATCTTACCTTGCAAAGATGAATAAAGAGAATAAATAAAAGAAGAGATGAGCGATAGGGAGAAGAAAGACCAAACATAAATAAAATGAAATTGACTACCGTACTCAAATAACAATAAAGATAAGATAAATGAATAGAGAAGAGAAATCAGTCCTATGATGATACAGTTTTTTAAGTAGGACATGAATAGATATGAAAGTTTTAGCAGCAGACAGGTCACAGAAGAAAAAACAGAAGACGTAAGAGAAAGAGATTTGGATCGCATGATAAAGTTATCTGCCCTCATTTCAGCTAAACATGACAACAGAACAGAGAGAGACAATGATCATTATCTGAAAGCTTTTGAATTTACCAAGGCAGTCGTTATAACAATTGAAAGCGCTACCGAGACATGGCTGGTGCAGGCAGACTGGATTTAGGAACGGATTTTCCCAATGATGTCCAATAATTTCCTATATCCAGCATGGAGGCAGGGAGCCGTCAGTTCATATCTTCTCTCTTGTCATTCATAATACCCCTGCTCCGTCAAGATAAGTCACTTCGGTCTGGGCTAGATGCCTCAAGATTATGCAGGGAAATGTCGGATTAACGCAAGCCCTAATTACAGCCATCGCATAACGTTACAGACTCAAAACAAATTATGATTTCTATTTAATTTTTAAAGCAGTTTGCTCATGACTCACGCATGATATATGATTAGGGACCTGCGGAGAAGGCTGGGCCATCATAACATGCAAATTATAAAATGCACTTGGATGTTTTTTTTAAGAAAGTCAAGAAAAATCTGAGCCTTGATGTGGGCCCCCAGGGCAGTCTCGAGGGAGCAAATATGACATGTCCATCCATTAATGTGTCATGTTATCTCTATCATCCAGTCTTCTCTAGGGCATCTATGCTAATAACAATCAAGTGGAAGACTTTGCCTGGGAGATCTGGTTTTAATGTTAAGAGGGAAGTTGACGTAAAGGGGTAGAAGGATTTCATTCATCCAAGAGAGCAAATCACTGACTAATGTTTTTTCTGTCAGAACAACTCGCTCGTATTGATTACCAGAAAGACTCAAGCAGTTATCCTTGCATTGATTTATATATGTACCTCCACATTTTATTTACGAGTCAATTTTGATAAGCATAAATTCCTGCCTTCTTATAACGATATAAGTGCATTGTATATGAAGTATGTTGCCTTGAAGAGAAAGAAGAAGAAAAAGATATGCCTAGTAATATTTATTTTAAAAAAAATCAAATTACATGAATTTGGCAACCAAGTTGTAAATTTGTTTCTCCAGCCAAATGGCACACATAGAACAAAAACAAAATCTGATATTAGACCTTGGCCTGCAGTGGAGTTTAAGTTAACTTTTAATAAAAAATAACACAACTTTACAGAGGTTTATCACCACTGTCATAATTGCAATGCTCATAAAAAAATGATTAATGAAAGTTTTATGAATTATTCATGTACAATTTATGGTTATAGTTTTGAAAGTTTGAGGTCCATTTGAAGGCCATAAACTCCAAAACTACATGTACATTCGCATTGATAAGCAGCTCTACTCTTCCTCTATAAACCAAGAGGAGCACTTGCTTGTGAAAATATTCAAATTGATGCAAAGAGCTGAGGCCTTAAAAGACTTGAAAATCCCTGGAAAGCGAAACAAATAATCTGTCCGACACTCACAGCAGCATCTGCTTGCATTTCCTCTCTCTAGCCAATGCATGCCTGGCTAGTCGATTGTGCAACAAGCATTATCTGCTGACTTAAAACCTGTGACTACTCCCTCAAAATTCAAACTTAACATGATCTCTGAAATGTCTCTTGCCTCTAGGCCCTCTGAGAAGAGGGGAAGAGGTTCGCAGAGAGGTGATGGGGATGCTTTTGAAGGTGCTCAGAAATCAAAACAGAATTTTACCAGATTACGCCAAGATTGTATGAAATCCTAGACATGAATTTCCCCAAAGGTATATCCGCCGTTCTGAAAGCTAGCCTGAAGGGAATCGACAGAAAATTAGGTTATAGCCGTAGTTGGTTGAGGGCGACATAATAACCGACGCTACATAAAGTCTCTTCGTGTTTTTACCTAGGCTGGGAGCTAATCTGATTGTAGATCCTCAAAAAAATGTTGCGGAATTTTAGAGCGGAAATTTCTGACATGATTGCATTGCCTTTTGGGATGTTTGCTACTGAAATAACAGTGATTTCTGTCGTTTTTTATCTTACTGCAGGACGAGTAGATAGCAGGCTTCTCTCTGTACGGTTTTGTTTCAGATTGATCTCGATAGGAGAGTCCCGTCAGCTTGACACAACATTTGGCTGACAAAATTTTACAATTCTAATCAGAAAACAACATTTTCTTTTCCACAAGGGGAAATGGTTCTGTTGCCTTCATCGTTTAAATGAGATGAAAAGTTGCCCAAAGTATGAATCTCTGTAGTATTTTAAAGTAAAATCTACAGAGTAGAACTTTAATAGAACAAATGGATATTTGCTTTAAAGCAGCACTTTTTGCATGATATTCCATAAATGTAGCAAGTTATGTATGTGGTTATATTCTTAATATTTTGCCACTATATGCCAAAAGCAAATTTTATAATGGGATAAAGCATCCCAGAATGCAGTGCGTAGAAGAAAGCTCAGCTGGTGATGATCACGGTGAAATTAACTGAAAATATCTAAGCTTGATGGAAATGAAGCGATTACTTGCCATAATTGTGTTTACCTCAGGATGTTTTGCAAGCAGTGCTCTTTGAGGGTGACATATAAGGAATTATGAGCTGCATTGACACTGCAAGCAAAAATCGTTGGGTGTTTCTCATTTTTCGGAGTTTTGTCTGAAGTTCTAAAGCAATTACCCGTAAACACTACGATAAACCCAAATCGAAAAACCCACCTCTGGAGTGTTTTTGCAATGTAAATGCTCGCTCTCAAAATACTTATGAACTATTCCTGTTTTTGGTAACATGTCTCTCCTCCCTTCCTTACTAACACATCAAAGCCAACGAACCAGAATAAGCAACCAGCAGTTTTATGGGTTTTATCCAGTAGTTTGAATGGTAGTTAAAAAAAACCAATGGTTATCAAAATAGGTTTTTCTGTAATGTAAATGGGCCTATACTTAACCGGCTCTTGCTGATGTGCGTCATTAAACCCCGAACAAGGTCACATTTTGTACAAAGATACTTTAATATTTCCTAAAAATTTCTTTTGGAGAGAGAGCATTGGTTTGTGAGATTGTAAAATTATTAGAAACATGTAGCTAGGAAGGTGAATGAGTACCTGTAAACTCCTCTTACTTATAGTTATGATGCATTTAGCTGAGAATTTATTTAATACAATTTTATATTATATAAATTATTGTGATAGGATTCACGCTAATTATGGGTTGAATGGGTAAAAAGCAAATTAAAAGGAAAAATCACATGAGGTGATTTCAGTACAGTGCTAATATTCATGCTTCCTTCCTTTGCACTTGAAATGATGTTAAATTCTGTAAAAAAAAAAGTTTTTTTAAAGTAAGAAGAAAAAAAAGAGATTCAAGGCCTATTCAGTTTGAACTACAGGTAGCCATTTTTAGAAATAAAGATACATGCACATTGCACTTATAAATTTAGTGAATATTTTTGCGATGACTAAAAGGCTTTTTTAAAGTCTTCCATGGACAACATTTTTCAAAACAATAGAAAATAGAGGCTGTGAAATAGAACAAGGACATGAAGAAGGCTGGGAGGGGGGGGGGTTATTCTTGTAACGTATAATTGTGTCATTGACATTGATGTTTTAGATGTTGTGACACAGCTGTTTAGTCATAGAAAACCTATGTTAACAATAACATTGACCTCTGTTCATGTCTTCTAGACAATGAGCTACAAAAGGTAATTGGAGGAAATTGTAAATTATTCAATTGTCTGGATATGATCCAATAGTTAATGTTTAATTTTTATTGATTATCACTCAATTTTACAGTTGCACATAACAAATATAAATCAGCTTCCTCTCCCTTGCCACAAAAGTAGCATTATTAAATATAGTATGATAAAATAATTCTGATGAAAGTTTGATATACATGTAAAATCCATTTAATTTCAGTCTCTAGCGATGAGTTGTTTGTCTACGATTTCTACTAATGTACATTACCAATATCAACCAAGGGCTATCTCATCCCAAACTCCAATGCCAATGATTGACTATACTACAACATGGTTAAAAAAAATACTCCTGTTTATTTTAGGTTTAATAATATCTTTGAGTGTTCAATTCCATTTATTATTATTTTATTCCTGCAGTGTTTGACGTGGATTCATCGCATCATGAGCGATTTCAGAAAGAAGCAGAGGAGCCGACCCTCGGGCATCGAACCCGGAGAGACGTCCATTCCGAAACTAAATTTATCGAGCTAGTCATCGTTAACGACTATCAGGAGGTATGTGTGTAGACTGCTAAATCCATAAACAGAAAGAGAAATGTTAGTCTTGAACGAGCTTTGTACGAGATGGTTTTATTGATAACAATTTGATTCAGAACTATGATTGCCTTCTCTTTATGGAAAGATATTAAATGTGATTGAAGGAACATGCTTTGTACAAACAGATAAAATACAGATAAAATATCAGGAATCTAATATAACAAGGCTTGCTTTGACTAATTTCTTGTCAATTATTATTATTTTTTTTTTTTATAAGCAGTTTTCTTTTTTTAATAATCTACTCAGGGTTGGAGTTGAAAGATAAAACTAAAACATTGTCTCTATTTTACGTTGAATTTTTCTCAGCATCAAGTTTTGGGAGTAAATCAGTAAATGTAAAAAGCCTACATTTTACATTTATTTCTTTTGTTGGAGTGAGCAACTTGTTTTTCTTTGCACATATGATTTGATTATAGTGTTAAACCATCCATGTTCTTGTTGGTGATTTTACTTACATGTGCCTCAGGGGTAGTTTCTCTTGAGGATTGAATTCACGTCTCGCTTTCTGCATATTTTTTATTATTATTTTGAAGGAGAAACATGTTAAAATCTTGAAAATTGATTTTTGAAATTGTCGGACTAAAGTTTTCATATGACAAAATAGTATTGATCCATTGATTGGTTTTCATGTGAGCATTTTATTCTATCCACATCTTCAAAAAGACATTTGATTCTTTGATCAATATAAGTCAATAATTACAGCAGTGCATGTAACTGAAGTTTCCATATGGTAAAGATGAACAAATCTTGTCATGAATAAGTTCTATGACATCTATATTTTTTTCCAGATCATATATTTTTTTCTTCACATCTTGTATTTATAAGTAATTTCATACTTATGTACATGTAGATCGGTTAAACAATTAAAGAATTTAGAATGCATGATTTTGGTGCAATTTTTTAATTGTGTGAAAACAGAAAGGATTATGTACGTTAAGTACAGATGGAAATTGCATAAATATTGCCGTTGAATGCATGAATCGATTTGTTGCAAAACAAACATGAGACTTCCATCTCAAGTTATGAATATTTCATGTTTTGTTCAATCTTCAACAAACAAATCTAACAATACCTGTCCTCTTCTTTTCAGCTAAAAGGATAATGATAGAAATTGCAAACTCTTTTATTTCTGGTGACTCAAACTCACTGATGACTGGTTAGAACCTTAAGAAATTAGGTTTAAATTCAGTTCTTAAATATATCATTTGTTTGGAACCAGATGGGCGTTTAAAAATTATATATACTTTAAATAGATGTTAACACCCTTCTGGCTCTAAACAGACAATATATCGTAAACATGTAGGGCTGTAGGCAAAGCTTTAGAATCCTTTCTTTTTCTAGAAATTTAATTTATTCTTTTGTAAATATATCTTATAAAAAGTCATCAATGCAACTACCATGTATGCATTATTTCAAAAGTACACTGAGGTATTTTTGTCTCTGGATTTTTGACCTTTAAGAACAATGATTTGGTGCATTATCTCTTGAAGGCAAGGCTTGGGAAGGGAAGATAGCTTTGGAAGAGTTGGTTCATTAATAAAATGTCTGCGTTCTCTCTTCGCTTGAATACAGAGCACACGTATAGGTAACGTGCTCGTAATGTATATCGCTCGTCTGGATGAAGTTAGCTTGCCGCACAGGACCTCTTTCAGCTGGGCAATGCATTAGAGCAGACTTAGAGCCCTTGAAGTATACGTGCCATGAATAGCAAGCGAGGATGAACTACCAGTGCACTTACCGGTATGCTAGCTTGGAGTACTTCTGGTTTGAGTACTTCTGGTTGGGGCCTATAAGCATGTTCATCTAAATTCCTTGATGTTATTCAATTCAAAATAAGAGATATCTTTTATTGTGAAGTTAAGGCAGTTGAAACTTCTCATGGATTGGAAATATGTGAATTGTGAAGTTGATTGATGCATCCAAGAACACAGAGGTAATTTATAATTCTTGATGCTAAAATCCTTGCAAAGGAGATAATCTTTTTAAAAATTGTCATAAACAGTGAAATACACATTAATTTTGTTTTCCTTTGTGAGGATTATATGGCTGTTTTTTAAAAATCACTGTTTACAGTCATTTGAACGTTCTCGATACTAACAAATTATCTCTGCTCCAATACAATCAATTTGAATCATCAGAAGCCTTCAAGGAAAAAGCATTCTTTCTATACATATCCTTGAGTGACATATATCCTAGCATTTATCATCATAAAAGTGAAGGTAAAATGTTAATTGAAATGAGATATTAAATGGACATAGAAGTCCAGAAATGGGGAATATATCCATCGGGAATTCATGTGTCACTTGCAAGCTTGCCATGCCATATAGGAAGAGGAATCATTTTAGAATCAATTTTGATTTGTGACCTCGTATTAGAATTGGAGATGAACTTCATTTGGCAAGAGATGAAAATAGATTCCTCCGTAGGGGATAATTAGACATTGAGGGCGCAGATTTTCACGGAAGAAGTGGGTCTTATTTCAGGAATTGTCACTTTCATTTTGGACGGATGATAAACAAGAAATTGGCAACACTTTCATAATGATTGAGAGATATTTAGAATAGAACAATGATAATAGCTGGTCAGTCTTCCCAAGAGCTTCATATGGGGGAGAGAGAAAAACAGGTGCATGTAGGGAATAGGCAACAACAAGAGGGATGGAGGGAGGGAGAGATAGAGGGAGGTAGAGAGAGAGAGAGAGAGAGAGAGAGAGAGAGGGGTAGAGAGAGAGAGAGAGAGAGAGAGAGAGAGAGAGAGAGAGAGAGGTAGAGAGAGAGGGGGAGGTACAGAGAGAGAGAGAGAGAGAAGAGAGAAAAGTGGGGTGGGGGTGGGAGGGGAGGAAACACTACACTTTCCATACAATTTCCTTTTGAGAAATGAAAAGAGGATTTAATCATATAGAACAATTTGCTTCATATTAAATTTTTGATAAAACATTGTCCTTTGCTTAGTGTGTAAAAGTTGTGTAGTAGCGTTTGGGCTAGGCTTCACAAATGTTTGTACAGAATACCAATACATGCATATAATTTTCCACAACATTATACTTGTACATGTAGGTCTACCAGTCACAGATACCCATACAATGTCAATGTAGTTTCTATAATTGATGTGATTATTATACAGACCGTGTATATGTACATTATATGTATATAAAAGGCCAAATAAGAAGCCCAATTGCAGATCATGCATTCATGATATTTGCATGCACATTAGTTGTGCAATAGTTATCATTACCCAGCCGTGTTGGAATCTAGCCGTTAGAACAAAAAGAAATATATGAATTAAAATGTACTTTAGGGTGTTGAATCAGCAATCACCAGTCTGTGGAATGATGTCGGGATTTGATAGTGGGAAAAAGATGGCATTATCATAATTGTTCACTCGAACAATAAGAAAAAGAAAGGAACAAGAAGTTAAAATTTGTGTTAAGTTGATGAATCAATAATCACCATCTCGTAGAATGGTGTTTTGAAATGGTAGAACTAGACGAAAAGAGATAAGAATCGTATTCGGTCATTCTAGCCATTAGATGAAAAGGAAATGAATAAAACAGTGCTAAACCAGCACCCGTCACTCCGGTGAATGGTGTTAGGAAATGATAGAAAGAAAAAAGAGAATGATCATTATTGCTCTCTCTCTCTCTCTATTCCTGGAGTGGCAATTACCAGTTGCGGCTCGTCTCATCTTATATGGACCATGATGTAACTGATGCGGGTGATGCATACAGAGGGGGCCGTTCGCAAGCCACCATTTAAAGCTAATCTTGGGTTTGTGGTATCAGGAATTGCATTTCAAGTGAAACAGGCTGAGCATAATTATGAAATTGTTTCTTTTGCTGTATTTGGTTTGGGACCAGCAAAACAAAACAAACTAGTAATAAGATACCGGTACTTTCTTGGAACCACATTTGCAAGAAAACACAGCCCACAATTTTTGCATTCATGATATAAGCTTGATTTCCTTCTTTTAATCTTTTAAATCAATTTTTTTGAAGGGAAGTGGAGCTCTGTACTGAGCTATGGTTTATTATACATGTACAACAAAAATTGTTTTTTTATATGTCATTTAATTCTAGTCTTGGATGTTGGACTGGAAGTTCTAAGGATTTTTGAAAAGTTGAAAGAAATTACTTTTCGTCAATACCAGAACTCCAGAACACCTTTAAAGGTATCGGATTTCAGGCCTGCGGGCAGATTATCCGTGAACTCCAGACTTGGATGAGGGAGGCTAGCAAATTGGCAGCTTGAAACAGATAAGAGCTGGTTACATTCTAGGTCGAGTTCAGAGCTCTTCTCTACCTACATAATATCTCCTTGAAATATGATATTCATCAAATAAAGAATTGTACACTGATTAAAAAACCTTACATCATTTAAAGGTCATCTTAATCTGTTCTTTTTAAATTTATTTGTATACGGGTAAATCAATGATGAAGTTTTGCTTAATTATTAAAACTACATTTTTGTTTTTGCGATCAGCTGCAATGGTTTGAAAGCACTGTGTAAAATGAATGTTTGCTGTCCTCAATGTTTTTCTTCGGCATGTATTGGTCCATGTAGCATCAATGGTGCAAAAATGAAGGATGGTTGCCATCAATGTGAACACATTCATTGGCCAAGGGTGATGTGATGATCTGATGGTGTTCTGTTTCATAGTATCGGTACATACTACATATAGCTAGCTGCAATGGTTCAGCACTCTGTGCAAAATAAATGTTTGCTGCCCTCAATGTGAACACATCCACTGTGTTGGGCTGATGATCAGATGGTGTTGTTAAAAAATGAATGATGATTGCCATCAACAGAGATGCCAACCAGTAAGATTAAATCGTATTTTGTACGATAATAAGAGTGATTTTTTTTTTTTTTTTAAATCTTTCCAAAAAAAGAAGATAAAAAACCTATAAGACCCCATAATGACCCATAAAAACTGCGGAATCGCATAGAAACATGTACAAGTAAACCACTGCAACCTCAACAAAAACTTTGCTTTACAATTTTCTCATTAAATTTTAATGAAAGAGCCAACATTTTACTTGACCGTTCTTACCAGTAAAACATTTTTCTGAAATTTTACTGGCCCGGGGCTAACTGGCCTGTGGTAGTGTCGAGTTTTCGTGAAAATCTGATTTTTTAGGATATTCAGTCTGCTTTTTTTGTGTCAAGAGGTTGGCATCTCTGAATCAATGTGAACACATCCATTGGCCAAGGGTGATGTGATGATCTGATGGTGTTCTGTTTCATAGTATCGGTACATACTACATATAGCTAGCTGCAATGGTTCAGCATTCTGTGCAAAATAAATGTTTGCTGCCCTCAATGTGAACACATCCACTGTGTTAGACTGATGATCAGATGGTGTTGTTAAAAAATGAATGATGATTGCCGTCAATGTGAACACATTCATTGGCTGAGGGTTATGTGTTTTGATATGATGGTGTTCTGTTGAGTAGTGGTGGTAGCTACCGGGTACTGCGGTTTTATCTTGCATGGTTAAGGGCCAATGGGCAGGGTAAGAAGAGAACCGGTTTTAAAGGTGAAGAATATTTATGACATACATGATTAGCAACATGGGATTTACGGTCAAGTTGTATCATCTGTTTCTCTCTGTCTCTTCCTATTTTAAATCTTGTTATTGTGGTTGGTAAACTGTCAATGTGTTTAACTGTCCAGACTAAAGTAAAACAAAAAGAGGAAGGCACTCTTTGCAGTTATGATTTATCATGTGAAGGATTCTTTGTTCTTTTCAAATATCTTTTGAAGTAACTCATATTTTGAAAGGCTTTTTTAATTGTGATGGGTGCCTTTGGTGTTTATTTATTGATTCTTTCTTTGTTTTCAGGGGTGAAAATATTTGTTAAATAAGGAAAATCAATTTCACTTTAAATTTATGAAAACTGTATGATGCATCAGCCATTACAGGAAATTGTAATGGAGGATCTTTGAATAATTCATTTCAACATTTGATTACTGTTTTTTTTTTTTAGGAATTCACAGTTAAAGAAAAATAACGACAACAAAATTATATAGTTGGATTGATGAGAAATTAAATGTGCAGATGAATACATCAAAGGTCAAAGGTTATGTTATTATTGATTGTTCTCTTCTCTTTTATCTTTTCCTGCAGTTTCTACGCCAAGATGAGAATGTAACAATCGTTGAAGAGAGAAGTAAAGAAATAGCCAATGTCATGGACATGGTAAGATCTCATAGAGATTGTTTTTTGTTTCTTTACTTATTTATTTTGTTTTGTTTTGTTTACTTTTTTTTTGGATTTTTTGTTTATTCATTTTATTTGTTTATTTATTTTTATTTGTTAATTTTTCTTTTAGATTTTTTGTTTATTTATTTTATTTTTTGTTTATTCATTTATTTATTTATTTGTTTGTTTATTTATTTGGTATGTTTGTTTATTTGTTTAGATATTATTTTGAAAGATATTGAAAGCACTCTGTAACTGGAAAAAAAGTGCTGTAGATCAAATAGCAGTTGAGAGGAATGAATTGGATTAGAACAAAAATAGATACATGTATTTGTTTTTATTATGTTTCTTGATTTCATTAGTGTTCTTAAAATTAATTACACTTACATAGTGTACTAGTTAAAGCGTATTGCTCTCATAAATATTTCTCTAAAGCACTAGGTATTTGGTCTTACAAATCTTTTGCAATGTCTGATTTTGGAAATAATATAATATCTATGATATGAAGTACATAAAATAAGAAACATCATTTTAAGATGGATATATCCACTATATTTTTGTTTATAAATATCTTTGTACCATAGATCTACCATCCGATGAATGTTCGGGTAGCGCTGGTGGGCGTGGTCACATGGAGTCAAGGAGACCGTTTTGTTGTTAGCCCCATCCCAGGAATCACAATGGGCGAATTTCAAAGATGGAGAAACAACGAACTACTCCCAGATATCAAGAACGACAATGCACAGTTCATAACGTAAGATTCACTTTTAAGACCTTTAAAAGTGTTGGGCCTTATAACAAAAGATGGTTCTAATTGTTTTTGTAATAAGTCACATTGGTAGCATTGGCATTAGTTCATTTACTGGAGTTATGAACCCAGGACTATACATTTCCAAAACCACTATTCCATTGATTGAGCATTTGCGCCCAAAAAAAAAAAAAAAAAAACACATCAAGTAATTCATGTACATGATTTTGACTAGAATTAAAGTGTTTTATGAGTGAAATTTTATCACAGATAAGTTTCAAATTGTAAAATTTACATAAACACATAGAATGTATGAAATCATAGAATTGTCAAAGTCAGTTATTTATAAGGAGTGGGATATGTGCAAATAACTATGAGAATTGAAATCTTGAAAATTCTGTTTTATGAGTTTGTTTTGATATACTAAATTTTACTCAGATCATGCTTCTCTAAACTTTGAATGTCACATTTGTTGGTAACAATATCAGCCTGTTTTTGAAGAAGAGATGGAGAGCGAAAATAAACTGCATCATTCTTGGTAGTATTGAGTAGGCTGAATGTCTATAGATCATATATGACCCATTTATTGGTCGTTTGGCCGGATATTAACATTTCGGTAATTGTTTTTAACTCCCACTCATAAAGTGATGATATTCTGCCCTTTATTTTTTATATTTTTTCATGACAGTGGATGTTCTCGTTCTGCATCTCCAATTTTAACTGCTGAAAGTCAAAGGGCACTAGCCCAGTTTTACATGTAGCCAAATGCATTGATGGCCCTTTTTGGCTCCAATCAGATGATTTAAAGGGTAATCCAACCCTTGTAACAAATTCATTTGAATGAAAGCAGAACATTTAAAGAAACAGAATGCCAAATGTTTGAAATAAATCTGACCAATGATAAGAGAGTTATGAATATTTGAAATATGAGATCACTAAGTCTATGCGAGTCTCAAATTGGCAGTTTGGTCAGTGGATTGCGATGTAATTGCAGATAACTCTCCAGTTTGTCATGAACAAAAATACAATTCATTTTTGTTTTTCCATTAAGTGCCTTCTTCGTTGGGGCACTACTCAAAATATATTTTGAATAGCATATTATTGTAGCTCCTCTGAAGAGAAAAGATCTTCCTTGAGTCAAAATGGGAAAGTTGTCCGCCACTACATCACAGAGACATGACAGATTCAGCCAATTTGAAGAGCCCATACCTATAGTGATTACAACTTTCAAAAATTCACATCTTTTTCATTTTTTGTCCGATTTTATTAAAACTTTTACCAGGCTACTTCTCAGAGTTTTCTGCTTTCCTCTAGAGTAGTTTGCTATCAAGGTTGGATTTCCCTTTAATCATGTGCCATTGAAAGGATGAACCTTTATTGGAATCCGCTCATCCGGTAATACAAGGATTAATTATGTCTGGGTTGAATCATCCATTACAGGGGTGTGTCATTTGATGGGAGCACGGTAGGGATGGCCTCGTTAGGAACGATGTGCTCTGATGAGAGATCGGGCGGAGTCAGCCAGGTAAACATCATTTGTTATCTCTATGTCTTTTGTTTCTCCCTTTCTCTATCTTCCTCTCTCTTTTTCTATCTTTTTATATTTATTTCTCTCTTTCTCTTTTCCTCTCCTTTCTCTTTTCCTCTTTCTATTTCTCCTCTCTTTCTCTTTCCATCTCTCTTTCTCTTTGCTTCTTTCTATTGAGCTTTTCTCTCTTTCTGTCTCTCCTTCCTTTTTATCTATAACTTTGGCCCTCCCTTTTTCTATCACTCTTTATCTCTATTCTCTCTGTCTCCCTCTCTTCCTCCTTTTTTTTTTTGGGGGGGGGTACTTATGTTCAAGTGTATGCTCCTCCTCCAGCTGATCATTGTTATTGGATCCTTTTAAAAAATCATGAAAAATCATGAAAATCCCAATTTTTGTAACATTTTATGTCATTGTATACATCAAGCGTCCTCTGATCTGCCTTGTATTCTATGACCACGACAACAATGCTGCTATTGTTGCTAATACCATGGCCCATGAGACGGGCAATAATCTAGGCTTCATGCGTGATACGTCCAATAGAAACTGCTCTTTCTACTTTCTGATTTTTCTATTACAATGTGTTTCCAACAACATACGCATGAAGCATCGTCTGTTTTGCATTGTATTCTAGGACCATGATCGCAATGCAGCTGTTGTTGCTAGCACCGTTGCCCATGAGATGGGCCATAATCTAGGCTTCATGCACGATACCTCCGATAGAAACTGCTCTTTCTACTTTCTGATTTTTCTATTACAATGTATTTCCAACAACATACGCATGAAGCATCATCTGTTTTTCATTGTATTCTAGGACCATGATCGCAACGCAGCTGTTGTTGCTAGCACCGTGGCCCATGAGATGGGCCATAATCTAGGCTTCATGCACGATACCTCCGATAGAAACTGCCAATGTGATGCTCCGTCCAACGTAGGCTGCGTGATGGAGCCCTCTAGTGGGTGAGTAGGTCCAGTCAGGGTATGGTCATTGTCTATGACTGTCAGAAGGTCGTGTTATAATATTCATTTGTGAGGAAAACTGTGTACTTCCTAATCAAATGAGTGACTGAGAGCTAGCTGGTCAGGTGTTATGTGCTATCTTACTATCAAGTTTACCTTGTGTTTATCCATTTATACTTTTTTTTTTTTTACTAAAAATTGTTTATGAGCATGGTTTTGATAATTTTCAGTTAAGGAAAGAACCTACTGAATGAGGCAAGCCACAATCATGCATGTGACTTGCCATTTATTTGTACAAAAGTAGGTTGCAGTGATATACATTTACATGTAGCTTGAAATGAAGGATACTCACAGTTGAGGAGCAAAGTACAACTCTGAGCAATATGAAATTTTAGATTAAATCACTTTTAAATACATATTATTGGCTTATTTATGAAAAAACTTGTTACTATTTCTATCTAACCAAAGATGAAACAGAAATTTTGATTAAATCACTTTTAGATGTAGAGTCATAATATTGGTTTATTTATAAGTACTACTGAACTAGATTTTAACTTGTTACCACATGTATCTGCCCTTATCCACAGACCAATCCCACCTACAAACTTCTCAACGTGTTCTTACACTGACTTGGAGACATCTCTTGAGAAGGGTCTAGGAGCATGTCTATATGACTATCCTGATATGATCTTTGATGGACCCATCTGTGGCAACGGGTTCTTGGAGGTTGGGGAAGAGTGCGATTGCGGAACAGTAGAGGTTAGTGACATGGAAGAATACCTGTTCATAAAGCAATAGCACTCCTATTATAAAGTTGTTATAAATTTTTTCTTTTCTTTTTTATAAAAAAAGGAATGGAATGATTTATTTTGAAAATCCACATCTTTTAGGAGCAGCCATATAAGAAGTCATGTAAAAGCAATAAGAGATGTAAAGATAATATTTATTTAAGGTAATGAACATTAAATGGTGTAAAATCGGTCAAATATGGTGTCATTTTGGTCTAGTTTTATCAAATTCTACTTGTACATGTGCCAGATATTCATATTATAAAGTTTTATACGAGATTTTGGATATCTTTGCAAACATACAGCTGCCCATAGGTTTTACAAACAAGGGTGAATCGATAGTCCTAGCCAGGATGTAGGGTTTTTCACCTCTTATTTGTTAAATTTTCCACTTACAAGGAAAGAAAACTTCATATCAATTCAAAATTGTTGATACAATAGTGTTGTACTATTCATCAACCAAAAGCAAAGAAATCTGATGAAAAGTCTTGCGTTGGGCCTAGCAAAACTATACTTTCATCAATCAGTGTGATATTGGTATCAGTTTCTCTCTTCTAGTAACTGTTATGAGTGCATTTTTTAATTTTTTTTAATTTTTTACATTTTTGTTGTGATTGTAGGAATGCTCCAATGACTGCTGTATTCCTGCTACCTGTCGTCTACATGAGAATGCAACTTGTGCTGTAGGAGAATGCTGCGAAGATTGCCAGCTGAAGAAAGCCGGTGAAGTTTGCCGGGATCTCAGTAACATGTGTGACCTGCCGGAATACTGCACTGGTCTGTCCGCTGAGGTAGGTTGGAGAGCATGGAAGGATGATGCACAGGGGATAGAAAGATGTACAGTGAAACCTGCCTATAAAGACCACCCAAGGGAGACAAGAAAAGTGGCCTTTATAGGCAGGTGGTCACTAAAGCAGGGTTGACTGTATTAGGATGAAGAAGTAAATGGGGTATGAATAAAAGGATGATGGAGGGATTGAAGGTTGAAAAGAGAGATAGATAGATGAATCATGTAAAGTGGAGGATGGAGAGGTAAATAGGAGAATGAATGGATTGAAATAAGGATGGATAGTGAAATAAAGGATAGATAGATGGAGGGATGAGTAAAGAGATGGGTTGAGGGAAAATATAAGACTTATAAGAGGGATCGTAGGATGTAAAGAGGGATGGAGAAATAAAGAAAATGACAGAAGGATAAATAGAGGGGATGATGGGATAAATGAAGGAATTGATACAGGGTTTGAGGGGAAGATAGAGGGATGGAGATAAACAGCGGTGTAGAGAGATCAGTATTAGATAGAAAGATCAATAGATAGATGGAGGAATAAATAGAGGGGGGAGATAAGAGAGAGATGAAAGAGTGTAGGAGATATAGGGAATAATGATTACAAGAGTGGAGGAATAGTTAGAAATATTTGCTGAATAAAGTAATATGGGAAAGACATGTATGGGGGAGTATATAGAGGGCTGGGGGTGTTTTCACAAAGACTAAGATCGACTTTAAGTTGGACTTAACTATGGCAGGCCATTCATGCCACTAGTTGCTCTAACCATTGGTCTCTCAATTATGATCTTAAGATAATATTTTTTCCTTCGATAATGAACTATCAAACAATGTAAATTCTGTAGATTTGTGACCATGATTTGTACGTCTCTTGAGAGACCAATGCCAGTAAATGGTGAGAGCAAACAGTGGCATGAACGGCCTGCCATATTTAAGTCCAACTTAAAGTTAATCTTAGTCGTTGTGAAACACCCCCCTGGACATTGATAGGAAAATGAAGGAATCTGGTGAAGGTTGAAACGATAAATAGAAGGATAAATATAGGGATTGAGGGACAGAAGGTGGAGGCATAAGTTATTTATATATAGTGATCAAAGGATACAATGAGCTCTTGTTGAACACATACAATGATAGAAAAAAATACAAGGTTGAAAGCAGAAAGAAATTGATTAACAATTACTTTAGTAACTCAATCCTCAGTAGGAAGTATAATAATCTCTTATTTTTTTCAGAGAGCTCCTTGCTTGGCACAGCTGTGACACTATGAACCAACAATGAAGGCTCATTTTGAAATTGATCTCGCTCTTTTTTGACAAACATGATCATAAATCTAAGATGAGGGTAGTCCAACAGATTGCAGTGTCATGCTTTAATGTGGTAAACATGAAACATTAGACATCTGACTTTCAAAATGTGGTATGAAACATGAAATTCAACCATGTTACAGTACATTACGATGACGAATTTGATTAGGAAGTGGTATGGATCAACACAGGATGAGGGCGAAAGGAAGAGGTGGTGATTCTATTCAAGTTACAAAGAAGTGTATCTGTGGGCTGGGTTATGTCATGTGACATTTCCTGGCCAAAGTTTTAGGATTTTAAGTTGAAAACAGAAGGGTCAATGATGATAAAGTTTTAAACGTGTGTAATTAATTGAAAATCAGAATTTTGTGTTGGGAGGCTTTGGAAGAAATGTGAATCATAGATTTACTAGGTTTTGTAAATAGTTGGTCTACAAGTAACAAATGGTCCCAAATTTGGTAGCCAATTAGGACCATTAATGTGGTGAAAAGAAAACCCTGAGAGATGACAATTTAGACTTGATGGTAACGCATATAAGTCTTTTAGAACAGAAATATGCTTAGTGGCTACTTTAGTACATTGATAGAAGATTGACTGATAATTTGTCAGGATGTAAGAAATAATAGGAGAGGAAAGGAGAAGAAAAAGAGATATGCATGTACATTTAGAATACAAGGAAAGAGAAGTTGCAAGGGAGCAAGTCATGTAGACTCTGATGTGTTCTGCTCTTAAGAAAGAGGAAGAATTTGCAAAGTCATGATGATATCATACTAGCCAAGTTGCCAAGTTGTCAAGGTTGGTGGTTCCAAAGAATTTTGTGCTAAACAATGGTGTGGTGATCACATCAACCTCAAACACTGAATTCGCCCTGCTCCAGTCCATTATGTATGATTTTGCGGTGAACCTCATGCGCAGGCTCTGTTGTTTAGAACCAGTAACCTGGACAATGAGCGTATATATGACATGAGCACTTAGGTACTTTATTTGGTAAAGAAGTTCATGTAAAAGTCAAACAAGCCATATTTTACCAAGGATGAAGAGACCTGACGTGATGATTAATTCATTAATTGTTTCCTTCCAAACTAGTGTCCAGCCAACGTGTACAGACAGAACGGCCAGTCATGTGCCAACATGGACGATTCCACCTGTTATGATGGCCAATGTTTGGCCTTTGATGACCAGTGTGAGAAGATATGGGGGCCAGGTAAGACCAGTCATAACAGGGGCACAGGAAGGGATTATGTAAAAGAGGGGGCATAATGAAATAAAATGTCCTCTTTGAAATACTGATATAAACATTCTTTAAAATGTATATGAACATACAGTGTGAGAAGATATGGGGGCCAGGTAAGACCAGTCATAACAGGGGCACAGGAAGGGATTATGTAAAAGAGGGGGCATAATGAAATAAAATGTCCTCTTTGAAATACTGATATAAACATTCTTTAAAATGTATATGAACATACAGTGTGAGAAGATATGGGGGCCAGGTAAGACCAGTCATAACAGGGGCACAGGAAGGGATTATGTAAAAGAGGGGGCATAATGAAATAAAATGTCCTCTTTGAAATACTGATATAAACATTCTTTAAAATGTATATGAACATACAGTGTGAGAAGATATGGGGGCCAGGTAAGACCAGTCATAACAGGGGCACAGGAAGGGATTTTGTAAAAGAAGGGGCATATTGAAAGAAAATGTCCTCTTTGAAATACTGATATAAAAATTCTTTAAAATGTATAGGAACATACATGCAAGAAAGATTTTCTCACATGTCCTATGACAGATCTTTATTTCTTTCATGATTCCTACCAAATGATTTATCAGTTATGAGTGAGAAACTATAAATCCTTACAGTCATGTATTGAAATTAACCAGAAGGAATTTTTTTTATATCCCAAAACCGATGCATAATCTTACATGACCTTTGACCTCTTCCCTTTTCCCTTTGCATACATGATTTTTACATTTTCATTTTTTTTTCATAGGAGCTAAGGTAGCGCATGAAAACTGCTTCAATTTCAACACTCAGGGCAGCTCTTTTGGCAACTGTGGAGGGACTAGTTCATCCTTCCAAGCCTGCGAAAGAAGGTGAGCTGTTTGTTTGTTGGGGTGGGGGTTTGTGGGGTTGTAGATCAAGAAGACCATCTTGTGTTTTGATATTAAAAGTGAAAAAAAGAGAAAAAATGAGATAAACCGTATTTTAATATAGTAACATGTGGATGGACAGACAAGGTGACCTTTATGACAGTTCTGACAAATTTTGCTGAAAAAAATAATAAATCACATGCACCTACGATCAGTTAAACAAGACATGCTTGTACAAGGCTATGTAGTTTGTAGTTTGTATTTTACGCTTACTTTTGAATTATCATCCATTTTGTAGCAAACTCATTTTGGTAGTTATGGTAATCATTTGTATATTTATCTTACAATTTGTAGTATCCTTGTAGTAATTGTACTTTCTGTCATGGCCTTACTTGATACTCCTTATGAATATGAAGAATGAGCTCAAGTACATGTATGTCAGTCAGCAGAGAAAGCCATCTTTCACCAAAAGTTGAAAAAATTCCTAAAAACCTAAGTTTTTGTTGTTGCTCACTTTCAGTGCATTGTCTCAGTGCATTGTCGTAATACAAAAGCTGAAGAATGTTTCACTGTCTATTAATATAGGTTGGCAAATATTTAGTACCAAAAAACATGTAAGTTCATATAGAAAGTAGACTCTCAATTTTTTTCATATTTCATGAATTACAAGCAATCGCAAGCTTTCTTTAATAGAATCCGATATTGAAAAAAACACTATCATTGCAACCATAACTTCAATAATTGACCCTCAAAATAACAATGATTGTTTAATCTTTTTCTTTTACCTCTAGTCATGTGAAGTGTGGAAAGCTGATGTGTGTAGGAGGTAGCTCCTATCCCATCTTGAGTTCCCTAGCCAAGGCCAGTCAGGGTTATATCTGGGATGAGAGCAACAACCAGCATACCTGCAAGTCTGCATCCATTGACCTAGGTCAAGATGTACCAGATCCGGGTTATGTCGCCACAGGATCGCAATGTGCACTGGGATCCGTGAGTACCACAGGAATTAAATGGAATTCTGAAATGAAATTGAAAGAAATATATGAGTGTTTACCTTATAATGTACATATTTCACTCATTTGAGGTATTTGGAGACATAGATTGTTTGAAGTGGGAATGCCAAATTGAAGGAAATAATCAGCATTTTTCCCTCTTCTTTTTTGTTTGCAAAAATTTAGTCATTTTTAAATTTCACAGCTGTTGTATATATTGTTTAACATTGACAAATTGATATTGTTATTAAAAGAGGTACCCATACCCATTTTAGCTTGCATAGATCAATGATCAGGAAGTTGAGCAGCCTTAAATTCTATCTTAGTTAAATTAATTTTGTTGAATATATAGTACATTAATGAAGTTTTGTAATATGATATTGTTGTTTCCTGTGCAGGTATGCAGTGATTTCCAATGCCAGAATGTATCAGATCTCAACATCAGGGCATGTCCTCATAACTGCAATGACCATGGGGTAAGAAGCGAATAAGTTTGTTTATAGTATCTGGTCGTATTCATAGCTGTCCACATGGGCTTATCCCCATAGCCCATGACTCTATAGCCTATGGTTCTGTAGTTTTATTTTCCATGGTCTAATAACACTTAACTGTGATATAAAGTGGGTTTGAACTTTGTAGTCAGATGACCCATGGTCCTGTGGCCTATGTGTCCTTGGTTCTTAGTTCCAGTGGTCTGTTGAAACCAAAGCATAATGCATTTTTGGAGCAAAGCCTAATTTGTTTGTTATTCTATGTTCCAATTGTCTAGTGAAACTCAACCCTTGGTAAATTTTGGATAACACTAAAAACAAAACAAAAGAACAGTCCAGTGAAAATTCTAACTCTGATAAGATTAGGAATATAGAGGTGTCATTATCCTTAATGCAGTCCATAATTCAAGTAAACACAAAAATGTCATTGCTAACTTGATTTTTTTTTCTTCAATAACAGAACACTAGATATTTCTTGTCCTAGAGTTGAATAAAATGTTTAGATGAGTGAGTACACGTCGCAATCATCTGTTGTCATTGAAGGAGTCTTATGGTGTAAATGCTAAAACTGTAAGCAGAGCACCAACTGTTTGTCTCCTTTTGTCAAGTGTTATGTGTTATATTTTGTAGGCCAGTTAAAGTGAATTACTTTCTTTGTGGAAGTCTAAAGGATGTATGAAGAAACAGATTAATTTTTAATACGAACAAAGACAAGGATAGGAACTTGAAAGAGCAATGGAAAGATGGACAGGGCCGTGGTAATCACAAAAATGGAAATCACAAGTACGTGTAAATATACTCATCAGTGCTCTTGCTAAGATCTCCAGTCTTAATTTGTAACTTAAGGGAATGTTGTTTGGAAGAGGTTAACTTCTAAGCTTGTTGGAATTACACATACTCCTTTCTAACAATTGATTGTTTTCCTTTCAAATTGCAGGTGTGCAACAGCAAGAATCACTGCCACTGTGACTCTCAGTGGAGCCCCCCTCTCTGTAACACTCGTGGGTATGGAGGTAGCATTGATAGTGGACCAGCCAGGGCTACAGATCAACCAGGTATGTATCACCCCCTCTCTCTCGACCCCTTCCCAATACACATCTCTGTATTTTCTCCTTTTCAGAAGAACTACAATGGACCCAGTACAGCTCCCTGTGGTACTGTAAGGGTTATGTGCACTGTTTAAGTAGACTTTATTGTCATTAGGCATTGGTGCATCATCCACATTGTGCCCCAAATCGGTTTCAAATTTCCCATTGCAAAAAAGACACCTCCCCCACATATCCTAGTTGCGATCTTGCAATGTCTTGTGCTTGCATCACCAAAAAGCCTTTTGCTTGACATTTCACTAGGTTAATTGGCAGAGATATGAGTTTGTTGAATGGCCGGTCCTATTAATCTTCCTCTAATACAACCCAACTTTGAAACAGAGTTGAAATTTGGAAAGGTTTAGTGATTTAAAAGGAGGAGTAATGTAAATTATATATTCAATACAAGTCAATTTTGATTGTGCACAATACTGTAGTATCCTTTCCCAGCCTTTTCATTTTCACCATGTTTGTGATTATTTTGTATTGTTTATAATTTATCTAGATGTCATTATATTCCTATTTGTCTTGTTTTCACTTCATGTGATACTTCAATAGTCATTTTTATTTCATTATTTTTATTTTGGAAGTGTACTAGTATGTTTAATTGAATCATTTAATTTCATAAAACATTTGGTTGACTCTCAGTTAGAGTATAAGTTTTATGGAAATGGAAATATGTTTATGTGTATATTTCTTTGTTTATCTATGACTAATATGCATGTGTTTATCAGAAAATGGAGGGAAAATTTATACTTATGTTGTTCCATACAGGAGTTTGTACATTATTATTATTAAATATAACATGTACTTTGATGTTGTTCAAGTTACACATGTAATTTAACTGCTACATTAATATGACATTTATCGAGACTAACTTTGTGGGATTTCATGACATTGTAATACCTTACAACATTTAATAAAATTAAAAAAACACAATCAAGATTTATGTGTTAGGTTGCAAATGTCCAAAGAAATCATAAAGGCACAATTTTATTTTGCTAGTTCTCTCAAGATTTACTCTTATAATGATCAATAATTGGTTGACATTGTCCATTTAAAGAAATGAATGAATAAAATAACAGGACACAAGTAGATTGGTCTCTTAAATACTTCATCTTCTATCATAAGATTAAAGAATGATTTGTTAATTAAACATAAGTAAAAGAAGTAGAAATGTCAGATGTTTTTAGGAATGATTTCAGGCTGATCGATAATGCTGCATGATCGCTTAGCTTGCTTTGCCATTTGAGCTGATTAAGTTACAATTTTAGCTTTACTTGATGTTTTAACTTCTCATTCATTGGATTTTCATATCAGAGCCAGAGGAAAATATTTGAATTGTTTGACTACTACTATTACTTCTATCCATATGGTTTGATAGAAACTTAGAAAGGCATTTATTAAGGAGTAATGTGAGCTAAGTGTAGTCGAAAATAATTTTTAATCTTGATTGATTAATATTTTAATATTTGGGGGTATAACTAGGGATTATTAATTCCAAAGTGAAAGAATCTGTATAAACTGTAATAATTTTGTACTGACTAGATTTATTTGGTAAATGAGAATAACAGAGAAAGGATTAACATATATTAACCATATGCGTAAATGGTCTGTTGAAGCTTGTAAAGGTACTTCTGTATATTTGAATAACAAGTGGGGGCTGACATAATATTCTAACCACATACCGGTATTGAGAAGAAATATATATATACTGAAATTCAAAAGTCAAATAATGTTTTGACACTTATTCAAGCACAGTCTTCTGTCAACCTGTACGACTGGTATTCTTCTCTTCCTCACAGTAACCCTATACCCTAATACACTCTCGCAAAGCACCAAATCTCTCGTCACAAGAAAAATTATTGTCCGAGGTAACTATGGAAACTCATCAACTGGTCGTATTTGTTGCCAATTTCTGATCCTCTGCCTTCTAAAGCAGTGAAGGAATACGAGACGGAAACTCTTCTCTCTTCTTTGATCATCTGATTCTAATCCATATTTCATGTACTCACTCTCTCCATTCAGTCCATCTTGCATCATGTCTGTCAAAAGACTTAATGATTAATCCTTACTATTTCATCAAAATGGCAATGCTGTTCTTGTTGCTGCAAAACATGCTTCTTTTCATCATTACATCAGTCTTATATACACATTCAGTCATAGTAGATGAGACATGTAGATGTAAATACAATGGTCAAGTAATTAAAGAGTAGATAACTGTTTGGATTCTAAATAAAGTATACATTGTTCAAAAATTCAAAGTTTCTTTGTGTGAGACAGTGGGAATGTATCATACTCTTTCCATAGCTCAGGCTGAAGAAGAAAAAAGACTATGAAAAGCAGTTTCTTTAGTCTTGAAATATAAACGGATACATTATATTAAAAATTATATTAAAAAATGTTTTATTCCATCGTAACCAAAATTTTGACCCTTGTACATGTATGTTGAAATGTCAATATTCAATTCTTTTTGGATGAAGATGAGAAAGAATTGCATTTTTTCTTAAATGTGTGAAAAGTATGCATAAATTTGGTCCTTCTCTGTCTGTAACCCTTCCTAAAGTTGGTGTTTTATTAACAGAAATTGTTTTTTGAGGGGGTTTTGATGTACAGGAGTTGAGTTTTTCAAGTGTTAAATTGCTTACTAACACCGTCCTTGACATGAAATGGTATGTAGTGATTGAAAGCTATGCAGGTGAAGTGTTTTTGGTACGTGGAATACCTGTTTTTTCACTGCCATTCCCTTCATCTACTGGTCCATACTGGTACTTGTAACAGTCAATCTTACACCCTTTCTTTTAACAATATACTCCAAAAGATACTGCCCTCGGCACTAAAAATAAATAACCATTTTTAAAACTAACATTTCACCACGGTTATGTGCTCATGAACTAATACTTCATGATGTTTCACCATTGTATGTGTTATTTTACTTAACAAAAGTTTGAGAGCCTGTTATGCTTTTTATTACAAATAACAATTCCTAATTAACAATCCTGCATAGTCTTCTTGCTTGGCTGTTGCTCTAACTAAATCTAACTTTTAACAAATTCTGTTATTTTTTACTAACACTTTGTCAGATGGCACTATATCAATCCAATGACTTCAGAATATATATCCATAATTTATCTATATTAATCTTTGTCACTATTGACCAACAATCATTAGTCAATTTAGTTGTATATGTATGACTTTTAACCGTAATATATTACTAAATTAACCTATTGCATACAGGGGAATGCAAAAATTGAGTAGTAAATGAATTTATTTCATTATATCGAACATAGATCTATGTACACTAGATCATAACCCATAGATTGTACCTCATGTTAGTGCAGAGGTTATTGTAATGTCTTCATGATTGCAATAGGCATATTTTTACTTGCCTTTTCTCATCATGTAGAACTGCTGATCCACTATAATGCTAGTTATCAATATCCAGTGCGGAAAAAAAATGTATCATCATACATGACATATCATACTCATTCATGTTTCTAGAAATGCTTTAGAAAGGACAGTTAGAAAAGAAAGAAATCTTGTTTGTAACATCTTAAGAAAAGTACAGCAATCAGTAGATTATAGGTTTTAGATTTAGTTTTTGTGTTTATAGTGCCCAAGGTCCAGAGGTATTAATAGTCCCATGGATAGGAAAGGACATATGTATTGATGCATTCTCGGATACATACAGTCATCTTCCGTAGTGCCATATATGTAGTTGAAAGCCTGATAGTCCTTCAAAACACATATTTTATAAACCTGTGGGTTCACTGCACTGACTCTTCTTTATAACATTGAAAGTAATGGACCATTAGGTTATGGGTCGGGAAATAAACACACAAAATATTTAGTTTTTGTACAGTAAGACGTTACTTGAATGCTTACTTTTCTTATCTACTCAGTATTTTCTTCTTGTAAATTCTCCCTTTTCTTTGAACATCTCTTCTTCGAGCTCTTCTCTTTCTGTATTGTGGTCTCTGTCTATTCTGTCTTGTATGGCTTGTGTACTTAATGATGCATGTACATCAATTTCTTGTCGCTTCCGCATCATTTGTCATGACTCCTGCTTGTAAGGCTAGTTTTCTCCTTCATGTACTCTCTCTCTCTCTCTCTCTCTCTCTCTCTTTCTCTCTCATTTCTTTATACCCCACCCACCTCTCTTCCCCTTCTTCCTCTCCCTCTCCCTCCCCCTGCTGTATCCACTTCCGCATCTCATTATTTTTCATCTTTCTTTTTGTATAGCTCTCTCTCTCTCTCTCTTTGCCCCGCCCCCTCTCCCTGCCCCACCTCTCTCTCTCTGCCCCCCTCTCTCTCTCACTCTCCTGTGTGTGTCCCCATCTTTACTGTCAATCTCTTCCTCTCCCCTCAATCTACCTTTTATGCCTCCGCCCACAAAGGTGGTGCCAGAGGCATTATTTTCTTCTTTCTTCAAATGTTGTATCCCTTGCTCCATCTTTCATCTGCTACTGCCTCCATTTGTTATGCACATCATCTTTTCTCCTCTCTCTCTCTCTCTCTCTCTGTCTCTCTCTCTCTCTCATTATGCCCTTCTAGGTTGTACATATAAAGTACTATTGAAATATGATAAACATGACCAAAGTGAAAAGATACAGGACATCAAAATCATTAACATAAAACATACAGGTATAACAAAAGCAGAGCTGGTAATGATCACAGAAATGAAATATTTGCTCACTTTCTCTAAAAACGTAATAGTATTCAGTGAGCAAAAGAAATTTAGACCCCCTATAAGTGACTCTACGGTCAATCTAAAAGTATTATTAATTAAAAGTATTTATTATCTAAACATTATCAAAGCAGGTACTTCTCTGGGTATTTTATATATTTCTATATGTGCATGTGATGTGAAAATTATAAAGAGTTATAAATACATATAGTAGGATGATAAGGATTCTTTTTTTTAATTCAATAGACTTGTATAAGATGAAAAATTACCCTTACATTTCAAATGTCTTTAATGCTCCTTATTACAAAGAAAGGACTTTTTGTGTGTGTGCCTGATCATTACAGGATTTTTTTATTTATTTATTTTTATTTTTTTTTTGGGGGGGGGGATGAATTTCAGGATTTATAGATTTATTCTTATATCCTATACATGGTTCACTTTCAACTGATGCATCCCCCCCCCATTTTGAATATTGATAAACGCCCTAGGAAAAAATAGTAATCTTGCATGATTTGACAACAAGATAAAGTATCAACCATATTAACCAGTATATTCATACACAAGACATATGATTAAAAAGATGTGATATATCCGACTAAAGATTATTTTCAAGTCGTTTTAGTGAATGATCATGCAAACTTCGTATTTTGATGCAAGTGTAAGTCAAATTATTTGTAATGGGTACATTTTGAAGAGTTGCGGTGTCTAAAACATTGATGTAGTAACTGGACATTGATGTAACACCATTGTAATGATTATAAACTGTATTAACATCATACGGCACATGCATGTACTGTGCATGTAGCCCGGCAATGGGATATCTTATGTAAAACATGTATGGTTGGGTCACGTGGGTGACCATAAAAGCTGTACCAATTGGTAAATATCGCAATAAAGGGAAATCCAACCTTGATAGCAAACTACTCTGGAGGAAAGCAGAAAATCAGAGAAGTAGACTGGTGAAAGTTTGCATGAAATCTGACAAAAAATTATAAAGTTCTGAATTTTTGGAAGTTGTAATCACTATAGGTATGGGCTCTTCAAATTGGCTGAATCGGTAATGTGATGAAGTGGCGGACAACTTTCCCATTTGTTCAAACACACAAATTACTAAAATATATATTTTTTTTCTTCTCAAAATGTATGACTCGGGAGAATCTTTTCTTTTTAGAGGACATATAATATTATGCTATCCATAATATATTTTGAGTAGTGCCCCCAAAATGGAAGAGTTTTTAGTGAATACGTCACAATCCACTGACCAAACTGCCAATTTGAGATTCGCATAGACTTAGTAATCTCATACTTTCATAACTTTCTTATTATTGGTCTCATGGTGAATCAGCGTGTTATCTTTATATTGATATCATGCTGTATGTTAACGTTGTCATGATTGCTTGTTGTCATTGTGAAAGTGTTCATTTTAGATATGAAATCATTGTATTTCCATGATTACCATCTTAATAAATTGCAAGACCAGTGTTCATGTATTCATGTATATGTATTTGTATGACAAGCATGGGTCATGAAGTATTCACATATTAGAATGATTCATCATTATTCATACCAGTGTCATGCATTTTGGTACAGATTACATATATATAAATGTATATATTATTCCAGTACAAGCATGAATTTGGTTGTATATGCATTGGATATTTCATTTGTTAATATATTTTCATTCTCCATGAATCTTAAAGTAGCATGAAGTATTATAAACTTTGAGTGTGTAAATGTCATATTTTACCATGAGATTTCTATTCTTGTGTTCATCACTCATGAATTGTACATGTAGGTTAGTTCTTTACATTCTCCTCTCTTTTCCAATTTTTACAGGCTACAGTTATTACCATGGTATTATAAGACAAAAAAATGTAGAAAATGCTGATAGAATTGTACTTTAACATTGCCTCTACTTCAATTAGATCACCCTCATCATACACTGCTGCTACATGAAATTCTACCACAACTGTTTTCAGACCACTAGGACTACATCTGTAACGATTAATAATGATTTTTCTACAACTGCCCTTATTAAGAATATGCTTCCACCTTCTCCTCCACCTCCTCCACCTCCTCCACTAATCCACCTTCTCCTCCCCTCGTCCCCCTCCTACTCCTGCTCCTGTTCCTCCTCCCTGTTTCCCCTCCTCCTTCCCCTCCGCCTTCCCCTCTTCCTCCTTCCCCTCTTTCTTCTCCTCCACCTCCTCCTCCATCCCTCCCCTCCTCCACCTTCTCCTCCACCTCCTCCACCCCTCCATCCCCTCCTACTTCTGCTCCTGTTCCTCCTCCCTGTTCCTCCTTCCCCTCTTTCTTCTCCTCCACCTCCTCCTCTGCCTCCCCTCCTACTCCTGCTCCTGTTCCTTCTCCCTCTTCCTCCTCCTCCTCCCTCTTCCTCCTCCTCCTCCCTCTTCCTCCTTCCCATCTTTCTTCTCCTCCACCTCCTCCCCCTCCTCCCCTCCTCCTTCTTCCTCCTACTCCTGCTCTTCCGCCTTTCCATGTTCCTCCTCCTCCCCTCTTACTCCTCCTCCCCTCCTCCCCTCCTACATGTGTAATGTAGTTAGGGAATCATACATACATATTTGGATACACAGTGAACGCATTGAGAATAACTAACAATCAAAAATTCAAAAGACTACGCGTCTCTGTAAATAATGTACATTGAGATAGCAGGAGTTACGTAACAACTAGACTAATTACAAAAACATTATATTCAAGAGAACTAACTATGAAATTATACATTGGTTAAATATAATTGAGATTTTGACATAGAAAGGGCTAACTAATTGTACACTACATGAAATAGGTATGTTTTTAGTTGATGTTTCAAAAGTTGTGGACTTGTTAGAGATCTGATTGATTGAGAAAGGGTGCTCCATAGGATTGGGCAAGTATCTTTTTAGGCGATTTACTTCAGAACAATCATCATTGTGATTACTTTTGCCATATGAAAACAGAACTTTAATGAATCCCACCCCATTATTTCATCCTTGTGATCTGCAGGTGGTCCGAACTCCAACATGGTAATCGTACTCTAGTCATGTTCCTCTGTGTTCTCCCAGGCCTGGCACTCATTGGAATCCTAGTCTACTGCAAGAGACAAACTCTCTCCAAGATGGTCTCCAAGGGAACTACAAAGCAAAGGTGAGCAGAAGTCTTGAGAACAGTGATATTCTTGTCATCTCAAAAACGCCATGGACACTTTTTGAAATGGGTCTACTCTGATTGGAACAAATTAGGAAAGATATTCCTTTGTAGTTTTGAATCACTTTACCTTAATGCAAAGATATGTCATTTTAAATAAATCTTGAGTTCAAGTTATCACAGAAAATTGGAGTTTACAGACTCAAACCAAACTGGCACTGACTGCTCAATACTTATATTACATTGTATGTATATATCAGTCAAACAAATTTGCTTGAAAATTTGAAAAGCCGAGTAATAAGAAAGAAAAGAAAACAAGAAGATCAAGCTAGTTACCCAATAATGGCCAGTAGAGCAAAAGAACACATCAGTAAATGTGATTTCCAACAAATTTTTGTTCGTTGGTTTACATTTTGCTGATTCAAATCAACTATTCATGGTAAAGAATTAAAAATTAATTTTATTCAGTTTTTCTTTTCCATCAGCAGAACTCTATATTAGTTTTAATATTAATGTGTATTTAAGCTCTTCAAAGTAGTTGTACATTAGTTTTATTAATAAAGTTCTGTTTCTCTTTCTCTTCCAGTTATTCCTCAAGCAACTATCGCAATCAAGAGAGTAAACCTGCGCCTGGGCCTGCACGCCACGCCCCTGTGAAACCCACAATACAGCACACCTATCTACAGGAGACACCTAATGTGTTTAAATTCCCTGCCTCAAGTGCTCCTCCAGCCGCTCCTCAAGCTGCTATGAGACCTCCACGACCAGCACCGGTACCGGTAAGATCCCAGGAAACAACGATAGTTCACCGGCCTGCACCTCCAGTTTCACAAGCTCGGAAACCGTCAGCAAGTATAGCACCATTGAAAGTGGAAACAGCACCAAAACCAGCAAGGCCTCCGGTACCATTGAACAAGCCTCCTAGCCCAGCTAAGAGTCCTCCCTCGGTATCGGTGCCAGCTCCAAAAGGCATCAGGGTAGCGCCCAAACCTCCCTCCGTACATTCCAGTGCCAAACCTCAGTTCAGGTTGCCACCTCCTATAGAGGCAAGCACCAACAAACCTGCAAGTGCACCACCAGGACTACCAACAAAACCAGCGCTAAAGCCAACTGTACCCAAGGTGCCACTCAGACCAACCCCTGTTACAAGGCCCAAACCGAATGTAAATCGTAACAACTCTACAGAACTTGATGAAAGCTCGAACTTTTCACCAACTAATAAAGTCTCAGAAGAGAAGTCGATACCAGTACCAGATAAACCTCTTGTGGCTCTCAAACCAGTACCACCCAAAAAACCAGCTGTACCGAACAAACCGACCATGCCAACTAGGCCACCTGCTCTAAAACCACCTGTCAAGAAGGACCCTATTGTATGACGATAGTGTCTCAACAATCTAGGCTTTTATTAATGAACTCTTTATCATCGGTACTCAACTAAGTCTTTTCTGTGATTCCAGTTTATTTAAGAGGAATGTTCTGTTTGTCATGAATGTCTACTCATAAGATGTTACTGCCTTTCTTGTGCAGATGGACAAATCCACATTGGCAGAAATCTGCAAAAACATATATTCAAATGGTGATGTAATGTACAAGAATACTTTTGTGTGTGTGCAATAGATATTTGTCACCAAAGGGTAGACAACAATGTTTCAAGAACATCATTAACAGAATATTGAAAATTTTCCCTCAAGACACTCTTCCTTACCAACCAAAAGTACATGTATGCCCAAAAGGGCTATGAATTTCATTTCTGCTCATGTGGAATTGTCCAGTTAACTCTGTTCTTTCATGTATGTATATTTATGAAAGTCAATGTTAACTTAAGCAAAATCATGTTTTTGCTCATTTGTAGACCTATGTAAAATGGTAGGGTTGTAATGTTGTGAGATGTTCCCAATTGTTAAAAGTTCAAAGGTTGATCCGCATCTTTAAAAAATGCCTAAAAAGAATGCATTGAATACACCATGGAAAATAGAGTACCAGAGTGCTGTCTCTCATCTCTCTCATCAAACAGAGCCTGTGCACGAGGTTCACCTCAAAATCATTCAAGCAACATGCTGGAGCAGGGCAAATTCAGTGTTTGGCGCTGGTGGGATCACCACACCATTGTTTAGCACAAAATTATTTGGAACCAGCAACCTTGACAACTTTGCCAGTAAAGCCTCACACACTGGTACTCTATAAGGAACAGCATGTGAACAAAATGAATAATTAAGAGACATGATCTGAACATGGTTACCCAGTTCATACATGTGCAGTGGAATGTGCAAAATGAACAAGTTTTGTAAATATAGTAATACATGTAACTTATCTTTAAGGCAAATAAATCTGTAAGTGGATGATTTTAATTGTTTAAAAACAAAGACCTGATCAAACAAATCATGCTATAAATTGTTATAGCACTCTGTAGTGATGTGTGTATCATGCCTTCTTCCTGCAAATCTTGTATGTAATCCAGTTAGATGGAATTTGTGTGTGAGTAAATAACGACTACAAAGCACTAATATCACATGCTGAAACAGTGAACTGCCGAAGAACACAAACAAAAGTACATAGAGGCTTATCTAGTAAAAGTTACAAAAAATGCTGCTTCAAAAATGTATGAATCAATTAAGATTATACAATTCAACAATTTGGCAATGCTATATGCTCTTCCTTTTTTCTTTGGGGAGGGGGGAGGTTAAAAAAACCAACAACCTTGACTAGAGGATATGTGAATGTTTTTCTTTTCTTCTTTTGATGCTGAAAGCAGAGATGCAAATGCATTTTCAGTATTTGCTGTAGTCCTTAGCTTTCATTATCTGAATCTGTGGTTACTTGTTTATTGGAGGTCCAGGATATCGTTGACATGTGTGCCATCTATAGGTAGTTGGGCATTACGACAAATAATGAAACAGTGAAAGTATTTTACTCCATAAGTGGGCCTGCCCATGCTCAAGTATATCTTAAAACTCAAAACAGTCATCAGGTAAACTTTGCCATGTTTTTTAAATATATATTGGTCATTGTTCTGTACATGTTCAATATTTTGTTCTTGCGTACATGTCGTAGTGACCTGGTTTTTTTTCAATGTTCTATATATATTAAGTAAATAATTTTATTTTATATACATTTGTTCATTCCGTTTTTGTTTTCTCTGCTTTTGTTTATATTCCATGGCTTCCTTGCTGGACAGGGTATTTATTTGTAATATCCGCTATAACACGGGAATAAAAAATTACCAGCTAGAATGATTAATTAAGAACTTAACCCCTTGGATTAGCTGTTAAATCCTTATTCTATAAATAATGATATTATATATTTAGTGAAGACATCATATAGTGTAAATGAACGTTAAACTGACCCCTTTTCAACTTTTCTTTCAATCAATATGTCAATGGAACCACTACGATTTGTTACCAGAACTTTAATGCATATTCCAAATATTCTAGGAGATTTATGAACTGTCTGATATGCATGCATCAGTGAAAGTACACATAGAACACCAAATGCCACTTCTGTTAAAAGTGTTACATTATACTATATTGATTAGTAGTTTTAATATACAAGGTTTGTTGCAAATACTGATTTATTGTAAGATAAATTTTTTTTGTTTTTGGGGTGTAGGTTTCATTTGGATTTGAAGAAGAAAAAAAGTTGCTCCTTGCCTTTTAAGGAATTTGGATGTTTAATACATGTAGCTTGTTGATAATTCAGATTTTTTGCTTGTTTCAGAAGAGATGAAAAATAAGACTGTGAAATACGGTACATTTGGAAAAGTTTTAGCTGACGTCATATAATTGAATGACATCATCTTTGTCACATGTATAGGTTAGTGGTTGATACTACATATGGGTAATGGATAATTCAAACACGGTAGTTCAAAGGTCACCTAGTATAATGTTATTGGCCATTTTATGTCCAAATGCGACTTTCTTGATAAACTCAGAAATTCCAACTCGTGTTCATGGAGATGTGTAGCCGATAAAAGATTTTCATTCATGCTGTCAAAGCTGCCTTCATATGTCATCTGGGTGAGAAAGCCATCATTACCATTGACCATACATAGCTCTGACAGCCTGCTAGTGGTCAGTGTTTGTTTACATTGAGCATGATAAACTCACTCAAGTACACTTTGTGCATTACACACTTTGCAGGTAAACCTCTGTGCTCTACATTTTTATGATACAGTCAGGTCTAGGCTGTGCATTATTGTATAGACTGATGACGTGTGAATGAACTCTACGTTTGTTGTACAATGAGAAAACTGATAATTTATGTTGTATCTCTTGAATATTCTGTTATATCATTTCATAGGTAGATTTGCAAAATGTACTGGCACATTATAACTACAAGTCTTTTAGCAAAAGGGCTACATCTCATGATAGCAAGGGTGGAAGTAGTATAAAAGACACTGGCACATGCTTTTTTTCAGTTGGAAAGATCTCAGATAAAGTTAAAAACATGTTAATATGTCAGATCAGTTTTTTTTTAAAGCCACTGTTGTACCTGTACATGCCATCACATTTTGTTAAGCCACCTGCTTCATCTTTATGTTGATAGGATGCTATGTACCGTTACATATTATTTATCCATGTTATGTGTATGTTCTTGTTCATTATGTTAAGAAAGGTACTATGTAAATAAGAGAGGTGCATTTATACGACTGAATCTGAAAAGTTTCTTTTTAGCTCAACACTTAGCCCGTGACTTTAATGACAAATATCATTCTGCATTGTTGATTTTCACTCACTCCATATTTGATCCTTTTGTGACTTTTCAGCAGATTTAAAGAAACTCTGTAAAACTCATAGGCCAATTTTGTCAAGATAATTATCTGAAATTTGATGTATCGTGTGAGAACCATGGTGGATTTGAAAGGTTCATGGTGTAATGGTGTAATTGTGTGAACATCTCAAAATATAAATTGCAATTATGTGATGAAAATTGAAGAAATAAAAAACTTTTATATTTAACAAAAATTAAAACAAGTGCTTACTTTATCTTGGAGTTATTTCTGAAGCTGGTGTGATTGTTTTGTATGGATATTCAAACAGTGTGTCAAGCGTTCATGATTGGGGCATTTAATATGAGGAGGGGAGGGAGTGTTTAGGGTGTGACACTCCCTGCCCCCAACCCCACCCATCACATTGGCATGGAAACCTCTGAATCTGAAAGTATGACGAACATCATTTGAACAATGGTTATGAATTGTTTAATTAACATTAGTGTGAAAATAATGTTAAAATAAAGAAAAGAACAGTAAAACATAAGAAAACTGCTTAATATACCACCAGTGGCGTACCTGGGGTACTCCGTCAGGGGGGGCAAGCGACCGAAACAAAACAAAAAAGGCGATGCAAATTTTCACTTCTGGCGAGCGAGCGAGCGAGCAAAAAAATATCTTTAAGTAATGTTTGGTATATAAACTGGTATTGTTGCAAGTCGGGGTGGGCACATTCATTTGTTAGCGACGTTAATTTCATTTTGCAAGCGAGCGTAGCGAGCAAGAAAAAATCACTTCTTTTTTAATAATCGCCACTTAAACTTGGTTCAATTGTCCCATACCGGGTGCGGGAACAATATTGTGTTTAGGGTGATTTTACACCCATTTTAGCTAGCGAGCGAAAATACACCTTTCTCTCAATGAATTGCTATATAAAATTTGTTTCATTGTTGCAGGTCGGGGGCGGGCACAATCGTGTTTAAGGCAATGTCAATCCCATTTTGGCGGGCAGGCAACCCCTACATTTCTCTTTTAATGATATTGTAGCAGGTCAGTGGTGGGCACATAATTCCACGAGCTAGCTAGTGAGCGTAGCGAGCGAGCGAAAAACACTTCTCTTTTTATTGAGAACATGGTTCATAAACTTGGTTTCATTGTTCCATGACAGGGACGTGATTATTAAAAGCGATGTTATTTCTATTTTGGCGAGCGAGCGTAGCGAGCGAGCAAAATTTTTGTAATGATAATTGGTTCATAAATTTCAGGTTTTTTGTTGCAGGTCAGGGCTTACACAATCATGTCTAAGGTGATGTTAATTCCATTTTGGCGAGCGAGCACACCAAAACTTCTTTGAATAACGTTTGGTACATAATTATTAACTGGTTGTTGCAGGTTGGGGCGGGCACGTTAAAAGCGATGTTAATTTCATTTTGGCGAGCGAGCGTAGCGAGCAAGAAACAAAATCGCTTCTTGTTTTAATAATTGCCAATTAAACTTGGTTCAATTGTCCTCAATGAATTGGTGCATGTCGGGGGTGGGTACAATCATGTTTAAGCCAATGTCAATCCCATTTTGGCGGGCAGGCAAAAAAACCCACATCTCTCTTTTTAATGATATTGTAGCAGGTCAGTGGCGGGCACATTTGTTAGTAATGTAAGCATAATTCCACTTCGGCGAGCGAGCGAAAAAATCACTTCTCTTTTACTTTTAGTGAGAACATGGTACATAAACTTGGTTTCATTGTTCCATGTTGGGGGCGGGCACAAGCGTGATTTATAGTAAAAGCGATGTTACTTCTATTTTGGCGAGCGAGCGTAAATTTTTTTAATGATGATTGGTACATTATTTTCAGGTTTTTGTTGCAGGTCGGGGCTTACACAATCATGTTTAAGGTGATGTTAATTCCATTTTGGCGAGAGAGCGTAGCTAGCGAGCAAACCAAATATTCTTTGAATAACGTTTGGTACATAATTATTAACTGGTAATTTGTTGTAGGGTTGTTGGCGATGTTAATTGTAAAGAGAGCATAGCAAGAGAGGGTAAAACAAAAATCAATTTTCTTTTAATGTTGATTAGTACATGAACTTGGTTTATTGTTGCAGGTCAGGGCGGGCAAAATCATAAAGGCGATGTTAATTCCATTATGGCGAGCAAGCTCGAACCAAGCTGGAAAATACACTATTCTTTCAATAATAATAATTGGTACGTAAACTTAAGTTTTTTGTTGCAGGTTGGAGTGGACACGATCATGTTTTAAGATGATGTTAATTCCATTCGGCTAGCGAGCGTAAAATATAATTTTCTTATGGTGAATGGAACATAGATTAACATCTATACCCTAGCAGGTCGGGGCCTTATTATTATTTTTTTTTTTACTGATTTGCTGCAAGTTGGGGCAAGCACAATCGCGCTTAAGGCGATGTTAATTACATATTTGGGAGTGAGCGTATAGCGAGCGAGCAAAAATACTCTTTTCTTTCAATGATAATTGGTATATAAACATAGATCTTTATGTTGCAGGTCGGGGTGACACAAATCAACTCATATATCAATCACTAAAATCAATCAATTCATCAATTCTGGCGAGCGAGGAAACAATATCTCTTAAAATAACGTTTGGTACTTATTTACTGGGATTATTGTTGCAGGCAAGGGGCGCACATATTTTGTTAGAAATGTCAATTCCATTTTGGCGAGCGAGCATAGCGAGCAAGCAAAAAAATCAATTCTCTCAATAGAAATTAATACATAAACTTGTTTTTATTGGTGCAGGTCGGGATGGGCGCAATCGTTTAACGCGATATCAATTCCTTTTGGCGAGAGGGCGAAAAACACTTCCATTTTTAATGATATTGTTGCAGGTCAAGGGTGGGCACAATTGTTTTCAAAGCAATGTCTATTCCATTTATTCGCGAGCGAGCGTAGCGAGCGAGAAAAAATGAATTAGTCTCTTTTAGTAACATTTGGTTCATAAATTGGGTGTTATTGTTGCCATCGTTGAAGGTCGGGGACCGTCGGGGCAGGCACAATTGTATTCTAGGCAATGCTAATCCTTTTCTTTTTTCAGGGGGACGAGCAAGTGAAAACAATTAATACAAAATAGGCTAGCAAGCAGCTCGCGCCAGCGAATAGTTTCGAATTTGTTATATCACTTATATTTTCCTATTTTCATTTGTCTCTTTCAGGGCCGTATGCGAAATATTTTTCTGGTGGGGGAGGGGGAAAGATGCGTAAAAAGTTTTCGAAGAAACTCAAAAGCGAAAGGAGTGATGAGGGAGTTCGAGCGACCGAACTGGTCATGAGGGTACTTTTGCATTTCAAAAGTAGAATTGAAGGATTTGGTATAGGCCTACATTACTTGTGAGCTTTGTTAAACATTTTCAGAAAAAAACTGTACGTTTTCAAAATATCTGGGATCAACTGCCCCCGGTGCGTACGGCCATGGTCTTTTTTTTAATTTCCCATTTTTTCTTTCCTTTTCTTTTCCTTTTTCTTCCCTTTCTCTTCTTCTTCCTTTTTCTTCTTCTTCCTTTTTGCTTTCCTTTTCCTTTTTCCTTTTTCTCTTTCTTTCTTTCTTTTCTTGTTTTTCTTTCCCTTTTCCTTTTTCTTTTCTTTCCTTTCCTTTCTTTTCTTTTCTTTCCCTTTTTTTTCTCTTTCCCCTTTTTTTTCCTTTCCCCTTTTCCCCCCCTTTTTCTTTTTTTTTCCCTGGAGCCCGTCAGGGGGGCACTCTGCCCCCCTGCCCCCCCTCAGGTACGCCACTGTATACCACCCAAAAAGAATTCCAAGCATTGTCATTCAATCAATATGAATTAGACAACTAGAAATGGACTAATAATATTTTATTTGTTAGTTATTGTATTGAATTGCTGAAGCGCTGAACCAACAGTTCCAAAGTGCATTCACCATAGAAGAATCTTCAATCAATTGAAGGAGGCAGACTTAATCAGAAGAAGAAGAAGAAGAAGAAGAAGAAGAAGAAGAAGAAGAAGAAGAAGAAGAAGAAGAAGAAGAAGAAGAAGAAGAAGAAGAAGAAGAAGAAGAAGAAGACGAAGACGAAGACGAAGAAGAAGAAGAAGAAGAAGAAGAAGAAGAAGAAGAAGAAGAAGAAGGAGAAGGAGAAGGAGAAGGAGAAGGAGAAGGAGAAGGAGAAGGAGAAGGAGAAGGAGAAGGAGAAGGAGAAGGAGAAGGAGAAGGAGAAGAAGAAGAAGAAGAAGAAGAAGAAGAAGAAGAAGAAGAATTTATTCAATCATGCCAAGATAGGCCAAAACGCCTAAAAGCCTCAACACACACCAAAAATAACATCAACATCAATGAACTTAGACAATTAAAAATAAACATACTTTTATTTGAATAATTTGATATTTAGTCTGTCAGATATTTTCTAGTTTTTTAAATATTGACAATTTCAGCAGATTTGACAATTTTGAAGATAATTCCATATACATGTACTTGAATTTCATTCTAATAACTTGTGGGAAAGGAGGGGAGCTGGAATGGATGTTTTGAGCTACTCGTATAATCGGGTATTCCAAATTCTATAACTTATCAAATACTTGTAGCTTCAGTCTGTGAAACAGGGAGAGGAGCGAGAGAGGGAGATAAGAGGAAGGGAGAGAAGAGGGAGGGAGAGGAGTGAGAGAGAGAGAAAGAAAGAGACAGACAGAGAAAGAAATCACAAATGCGACCACAAATAACTCTCTGAAAGGTACATATTGGGGTTTCCAAGAGCGATCTAACATTAATATTTCCCCCATAGCTGACAATGTACATATAAAGCCACCGTTTTCTTCTGTTTTTTTTTTTTTTTTACAGTTTGAATATAGGATTTAGATTCAATAAAATAATAGGTAAGATTGCCCATTCGTATGCCCTCTTTCTTATTGGTCGGAAAACAACTATGTTGTCCCAAGATAAGTTACGTAACTTGAACATGATTGGTTGAAAGTTTGATGTCAGTGAACATGGTGTATATAAGACATTGTGTGATTGGACAGTTATTTTCACCAGATTTTATTAAGTTTAACGTAAAACTAACATAATAGGGAGAGAACAGATCTTTAATACTTACTTTTATCGTGCATTTATTATGATAGATATAACAATGGTCTATTTTGACAATTTATAATAAATAGAGTCATTAAAAAAAAAAATTGCTTTTAATAACGGCATTCTACAAATAGTACAAACCTCCTTATTGGTCAGTAGTTGTTACTTGACGTGTGACGCGGTCACTATGGGCGTGGCCATAGGCGTAATTACTACGTATAAAGCGCCCTTAAAAGATATGCGCAAGTTTATAATATTGCTGTTACGTAAGAGTAGCGCGAGCGCATTAGTGACAGCGCTTGCATAATTTTACGCCCTTTCGACATGGCTGGTGACCCTGGTAACAAACAAAATGTCAACAAACCTCATTCTCTTGCAATTTGCGTTTTGAGAACCATCTGTCAAAAATTTTGGCAATTTTCGACTATTTTTGCGTTCCAAAAGCCTTGACTTCAAACCGCCAGGTCAGTATCTTATCATTAGATAACAATGAATAAACTGAGCAAGTTTTTAAAAAAATGAAATAATACTTCGTCAATTATGAAGTGAAATATGTTCATTTTTTAACCAGTTCCGTAACTTTTTAGTGTAGCGGTTTACGTGGGTCTCAGTCAACGCGATTTTTTTTAAAGTCAAACAAGTGGCACTTGCCGTCCCCCAGCAAAAACGCGGCCCCTTGGTATACCCAGTTTATCTACAAAAGAGCACCTGGAATATGTGATAGGATACTGATAGAATCTAACATTTCATGTATCGTATCGTCCCCCTCCCCCTCCCACTCCTTTCACTTTTAACGTGTATTTCATTTTCACCGTCTCATCTATCCTCCCTCCGTTTCTTTGACTTTAGATCACAATTTCTATATAATATCACTGGAAATAGAAATTTAGACGATGTATTGCGTTGGACGTATTCGTTCCCCACACCCCTATGTCCTGGGAAGACCTTTACCCTGTATCGGATCAGCTTCTCATGTTGACATCAAACCACTGATGGCTAACCCCCTGGATGTAAGCAAACATGCTATCAACATGAATAAACTAATAATTTAAGATACGAATACACAATAAACTGTACAAAGAAAGAGAGAAATAATTAATGAAATATTTAGACAAATGAATAAATAAAGAAAAGGAGAAAAAAAAAGAAAGAAACGATGGACTTAAACTATCGGGTAGAATTGTCAACTATGGGACATAATCATTTCTCCTCCTACCATAGATGAATGAGAAAATAGAAAGTTTTCTGGAGAAAAATTATTTCTTGTTACACATTTAATATTTTCAATATCATCAATAATTATGATTTCGTACATTTCATGACTAAAAACAGAAGCTGTGTTGGTCTTACGGAGACCCGACTTTCTCCTTGTCGTCTAACTCGCCCCCACCAGCTGATGGCCAACTCACAGGCAAACTTCTCACAAAATGCCTCAAGAGTTCCTCTGATGAACAGCAACTTGAGGAAAGGCTTCTTGTAAGTCTTTGTGTGTTTTATATTTTTCCCGCAAATAAATAGAGCTCAATCATTGAATTAATCAAACTTTAACACTGATCCAATAATATTGTTTGACATAAATTTTAAGCTAACAATCCTATATGTGCACACACAAAAAGTAACTAATATACTAAATGTAGATAAATAAATTAAATAATAGAAATAATATTTACACTTAACAAAGATTGTTTAGTCCTGATATCCCGGTAAATCATTAAACAAAACTAAATCAAATACATGACATTTTGCTAAAAAGTTTTTGACAAAAAAGTGTGTTGACAAAATTGTTAATTGGAAAATATTCATGAAAATAAGTTTCGGCAAATGCGATAACTTAATCTTTGTTAAGTGTCTAGACACACTACCACTAATTCTATCCATTCTACATCAACATAACCCTAAATATAAATATCATTATAAATATCATTATCACGACAGAGCCTGGCATCAGAACTAGGTGTTGGGGCTAGAGGTGACATCAACGAACTCATGGACGACATCAGCTGTCGAGTTCGCGAGTCAGAAGAGAAAAGATTGGCTGCTGAGAAGAGGAAAAGGGCAATCGAGCACAAACAGCTCGACTGCGCCATGAAGGTTCAAGTCCTAGAAATGGAGCTTGCCGAGGCCAGAATACAGAGAGACGCTGCTCTGCATGACCTCCAGGTGAGTGATAAATATCTGCTACTTTGTATATTTTATTTTGTTTTATTTGTCAAGTATAAAATACATTGACAAAATGGAATATACCACAGAGAGAAGAAATTACTTGACAGGATAACCAATTTTTCTTCTTCTATGTTTTCAGGACTTGCACCGTCAACCCGCCCTCCCCTCATCTCCCGCTCTCAGTCCGACTCCCACTGTCACTTGGTAAGATTTGTTTATGTTAATGCAAATAAATGAATAAATATACAAATAAATAGTAGGTATTTCAATATATACATGTAGATTTCTTATGTGTAATTCTGATTTTAATTGATAGCAAACATCTACTTCCATTTACACATCTGAAGATTTAAGATAAACAACGAGACAATCAATTGAAAATAAAAATCATCAGTGTAGTTTTTGTGTCTTATCAATTAGGTGTCCCGAGGATAATCCCCAAACACCTTCCTCGGCACCAGTTGACTCTCAAGTAGCATCCAACCTTCCCTCTACACCAATAACACCTTACAACCCCTCTACACCAGACATAGCACCAGATCCTATTACTACATCAGACACGGCACCCATCGACACCATAGCTGTGCCCCTTGGGTAAGAGGGAGATAAAACTTTAGAAAGTCCGAAATCGATCTATTTCTACTCTTTCATCTTTAAAGTTCGTAGAGCAAAGGCCGTGCACAATATTATTCATGTTTATATTTTGTTTGCCTCACAATCTAGACTACCAAATCCCAGTCCGGCGGCTAGTGGTCTCGTGTCCGAAGTCAACAACACTCCTTCAGTTGCAGCGCCCCTAACTGCTCAGCCACCAGTGGTTAGCCAACCCCCACCTAGCCAAAACCCACGGTAAAACATTCAATATTACAAATACATTTTATTCTTCAAGTGTGAGAAATGTGTAAGAACAAAAGAAATTCGTACATTGACATTATAACCCAAAACCTGTCGACACGGTGGCAAAATCAATCATTCTTTTTATATTTCAAATCAAAGGATGGCAAGATTATTCTTATTTGCTATCCTCGTATATATATTATTTTCGTTGCTATCTTCATACTATTTCTTGTTTCTGCTATCTTTATTATATTTAATTTTTCCTCATTCTCTCTAGATCTCCATCAGTGGGTGGGGCTGTAGCCACCGTGAGCTCGAGCAGTGTAGTTGCCCCAGTCGTCACCTCCTACGTGTGGAACACGGATGACTTAAAGTCATTTCATCCAGGAGGTGGCGATGTCATCCTGGGCAGTGGAGTGAGTGCCACCGTCTACCTTTACCGGCATCGAGTCACAGACAAGCCCGTAGCTGTGAAGGTATTCAGACTCCCTGATGATAGCCAGGAGTTGAATGTCAAGGTTGGTTCATTAATTTAATGAGACAAATATGATCGCAAAGGCTTTCAAGAAATCAACTTAAGGGCAGTTTCAACACCCAATTGTATTGTCAATAGAATTCCTGTTCGGATTACGTAATTATGGCAATGCCATGTTCCGACATTTTAGTAGGTGACGCACAAGACAAAGACAAAGTGCCGTGGGTTTTGTTTAAAGCTTTGCGATCGTGTTACAAATATTTGAACAGTAATTGTCACTGGGAAATATGTTATAACGTGCTAGGAAAGGTAACCTTTCTCATAACTTGTTAACATGTTATACTTGACAGATGCAGCACATCCTTGAGGAAGCTACTCTCCTGGACATCATGGGGAGGAACGAGTGCTTCCCAAGCTACCTGGGTTGTGTTGAGACCAGCGTAGGGTTTGTTGGTCTAGCTATGGACTTCGTTGGCGACTCGACGACTGGAGAGTCGTGGACTCTGGAACGAGGCATGCGAGAGCTAGCTCTTACCCAGAAAGAATGGTGGGTAACTTTCAAATTTCTGATTAGGAGACAGACTGAATTAAAATGTCTACATCGTATTCTTGTGATTGCCCTCAAGAAAATTTTGTTTAAGGATTCCCCTCATTTTGGTTACTTTCAAAAGCAAGCAGACAGAAAAATACAAATACAGCAAATACAAATACATGTAGATACACAATTAAGAACAGAGAAGAAAAAATAATAATCAGATTCTTTAAAATGATCGCACTACCGGTATATGTGAGGCATTTAAAAAACTAAATTTTATATAACTTCGTCATTTTCTCTTCATTTCAGGCTTCAGCTAGCTCTCGACAAATTAACTAACTTTTCCAAATTTTTGTTATAAACTGTTTTTTTCTCTTCATTCCAGGGTTCATGTAGCTCTCGACATCGCAACCTCCCTGGGTCGGATTCATGAGTTGGGATATCTCATGACCGACCTGAAGGAGGATAACTGCCTACAGAAGACCCAGACAGGCCAGACTGGTCGATGGGAGGCGGTCATTGTTGACTTCGGTCTTGTTTACCCACAGACGTCACCTTTCTTCTGCAGACTTTCTCGTGAAGAGAAGAAAAAATACAGCAGAAGGGTATGAGTATATTAGAGAAATTTAAATCGGTTCTTTATCAGTTGATAACACAATGTATGATGTATGCCCTACGCTGTATGATGTATGTTCAAAATCATTGTGTATGCACATCATCTATCAGAAATTTGTCCTGGGCTATCTTGGTTGTGCAAGTTTGATCATTTATGTTATAGTAAAAACTTGATATTTGATATAATTTTTTTTAAGATTTAGAAAACAAGTATAATTTAATAAATTTATATTTGAAACATTAATTCCAATATACACGCAGGGTACGAACTTTGAATCGTTTAATTTCTTAATTAACAGGAGGTGTACGTCCATATCGCTCCGGAGTGTGCCCTAGACGACCAGGGCACCACTATCATGAGCGATGTCTTCCAACTTGGGCGACTGCTTAAATTGATTGGAGTTGCTGTATACAATGACGAGCTAACTTTCTTCGGTAAATTGTGTATGCAGAAATCTCCGCTCAATCGACCTAGCATTCAAGAAGTCGTCGAAGTGTTGGAGATTCTCATCTAGACTGTACTGACACAGTATTCGAAAAGACGTTATATCGCACTTTTTTATCACTACCAAACATCTCTAGCCGTCGTTGAGGGGGCGGGTACATGTCCGAAAATAAAATGTGTTTTGGTGCTTTTCCCCCTCCTCAATACTCTGACGAGCTAAAGGAAAAAAACACGAGTGAACAAACAAAAATGTGTGCATTTTGAGGTCAAAAATTGCTGGCGAAGCGGCATGTATTATGTAGGGAGGGGGACACTTTTTCCTTACTTAATCTTTATTGAAGTTAAGGCAAATTGGGATATGCTGGGGCGGTGCCCTGTGCCCTTGGATCCACAATGGTGATCACATTTTGTTTTGCGATATTTTATTCAAATATGTAAATTTAGTTTGGGCAGTTTTCATGAAAACAGCACATAGAAAGTGATAACCATTGTAGACTGCAATTTTTGTAGACATTAATTGATAACCTCTAAACATCTTTTCGAAATACTGTGTGAGGGTAAGTATTGTAAATATTTCTTATTCTTTTACAAATCTTAGTAAGAACATGCTTGTAAATACTCTATTAAATATGAATATGGGAGATAAAAAGCTTATCGGATAACAAGTTTATGAAGTAACACGGGAGCCGCGATTTAAAAACAAGGAAGTGACAATGAAAATTGCAAACTTAATATCTTACCATCTTACAATGAGCAATAACATTTAAACAGTTACTGCCACTCAAACAGTAAATTCAATTACTCAGAAAGTCAGTCTCGTCAGTCTGTAAAACTGTCAAATATTTCATGGCAAGGAGTCAAAACTAAATTTCTAAATGCTTGTAAATGCATAATGATATGGAAAATGGAAAATAAAAAAGCACAGAACACATGCATTGTACTAAACTGAGAAAGAAAACAAAAACTATGAAAATGGCAAAGAAATGTTTCACCAACATCCAAAGCCATGCATTTTTAAAACATTCGGAGGTGGAATAATCATTCAATTGAAGGTTGTCCATCACGGTACAGAGCGGGTGGGGCTCTGTACACACCCTTTTAATTTTTATATTTATCCCCTTCAGGTATTAACAGATAACTTGTTGGCAGCTAGTAGCCCTATTAAAAGAGTCTTTAGTGGACCAATCGCTGCTGCTCGGATGTTTTCTTAAATTTGGGATTACTCTAAGATCTTAATACAACGATAAAAGGAAAATCAATACCGGTAAAAATGTTTTAATTTGAATATGAGATTTGAGATCAAAATTATGAATATTATTAGTATTGACAGTAATAACAATTTTGTTATCTTCTTTGGGAAATATTTATAACTCCTTCTCCATCTTGAATAACTTGGTTGTGGAAAGTACGCACTAAAGTTATATGTGGGCGACAAACCTTGAAAACAGCATGGAAATTGTTCAACACTACACAGGGTTAAAATGAGATTTCAATGTGAAATATTACCAGCTGCACTTGGGGGAACTGCAAAATTAGGGAAATATAAATTGAGAATTTTGCCATCTGTCATTATGACAACACCAACAACAATAATGAATGTCATTTTTAAGCTGGGAAGAGAAGAAAAAAGGCAAATTACAGCCTTTTAATGGTGACACAACAAAGAGCTCTTGTAGTGTATTGCATAGTGAAAACACAACAACAACAAAAGTTTTCCAAGATGAGGCACTCTTATTTTAAGTTATTTAGAGGTGGAATAATTGTTAAATCGATGGTAGTCCATCACGGTACAGAGCGGGGCGGGGCTCTGTACAAAATAGGAGTATTATTTCGAACATTATCCCATCAGATATACATCGACAAGACAGCTTATCATGCTAGCATGCAATCCCAAAATAGTATCATCTTATATCTATAAGTATTAGGATATTCAGCTTTGTTTTTAAGGATTATGTCACAGGGGGTTATGATTCTGTATGGTTGTTCCGGAGGTAATTATCCTTGGGGTAATCTAGGAGTATATTTTGTCCGGGTTAATTATTTTAGAGGATTTCGGAGGGGGAAACAACACGGGAGTATTTTTTACGTTTACGTTTACGTTTTGGGCTAAACTTGTTTGGAGGTAGCTGTCCGAAGTTTAATCGTCCATGAGCTTGTTGTCCAGATACGGTCATGCTATGAATCATAATCCTCGCATTCCCGAGCGAAATTAGTTAGCAGATCATACTCATATTTGTTTTATCTTTATCATTATTGAAAAATATGAAAAGCCGATACATCAGAAACGGATCTATGTGGCGCAAAGCCCCCTTCCTGTCCACAATTTGAGGGCTAACTTTAATATCATGCACGCAAATAAATAAAGAGAATGATTGAAATTTGAACTTGAGAAGTCCTTGCCCCACCCCCTCCCCATGTCAAAAGTCCTGGTTCTGCTACTGTATGTCATGACAAGATCAGATTCTGGACCCAATGATGATGAGTCATGGCAATATTTACTTTACAGTCTGTGGACACACGATCATGTGTTCAAAGTTCAGGGACAAGGTATTATTCAATAAAGACTCACCGATCGACTCACCAACGGACCTTGTAGGAGAGTTGGAAGAGGACAATATTATTCCTTCCAAGACAGAATTTATTTTAAAGGCTAAATTGATCACCAATTGTTCTTTAAATTGGGAACTATAATATTTTCCTTTTATTGCTACATTGTTCTAATAAAATGTATTGTCTCTAAAACGGTATGTGTATTAACTTTGTTAAAGTTTAGATTAATTGCCAATTTTGATTAAAAGTAATGATTTCGAACCTCTCAACGTGTTGCCCACTTTAAGAATTTTAAAGCTAATTTCCTTTTTTTTTTAAACCCATCATCAAACGCAATATACTCATCCACGAAAAGTGGATGCAGAGTGTGCATGTAATTTTTGCTCTTTCCAATCATGTAAGTGGTATATTCGCAAAGACTAAAATAGTAAACACAAGGCAATTTTAATACATGTAGCTGTGAACGTCAATTGCATGTGCGTACATTTCAATAGGCCTGATAATGCAAAATCCGAACTGGTTTTCAATAGGCAATAACATGTGCTTGAAATTGCTAATTTCTTGAAATTAGCAAAAAAATTATCTAAAGTCTTTGCGATCGTGTTTCCATGTAGGTGAATAAAATCATGTGATATTTTGTATATCTATTCCAGAAGCGGATCTAGATAGTTGCAAAAAAAAAAAAACTGGGACCATTTTTTAAATTATCTTTTTTTAACTTGTAATTTTATTTTATTCTATTTCTATGTATTTATTTCAAGAAAACGCCATCACACACAGATTTTCAAAAATTTTTCTGTGAGGGGGGACACCTCCCACATCGCTCGCCCTGCTGCTTGGACTGGTCGCTACCCTCGCATACCTCCCAACCCCTTTAAAAAAGCTGGATCCGCCCCTGTATTCATTTAATATCCCCAACATCAATAGTCAAGAGCCATATTAGAGAGGTTCACTGCACTATTCCATGGTAATCCCACAAGCTTTGAGCATCTTTCTATCATTTACCTCCTGCTATCTTGCATAGCGCCACCATGACATTTTACCGTGAAAAGGGGCGTGATGATTGGTTAGGATAATTCGATGCATTGAGGTCATTTCCGCGAACGATATTCAGGCGCTGAGTATCGTGTCGTCTGCAAACCGTGATGTTAATGAATGCACTGACGTAGCTAGCAGACGACTTTTAGGTATCAGCACAAACCGGTTGAACGAGAGAGACATAGGCGAGCATCACTTCAATACTGCATGACCGCATAATGAGTAACGTACGATTGTAAAATGGCGGCATCACTTTCACAGCTCTCCGTTCTTAGTCAAATCAGTGAAGAATTCCTTCTCTGTCAAGTTTGTTTCGAGCGATTTAGCAAACCCAAAGTCTTACCCTGTCTTCATAGCTTTTGTGAAGCCTGTTTACTGAGATACGCGCCAGATGGAAGCCATACAATCAGATGTCCACTATGCCGGCAAGAATCGGAACTCCCTGAAAATGGCGTCTCCGGGCTGGCTGATAACTTCTTCATACTGAATCTATCGGATGTGTTCACACCGCGTAAGGATGAGGGGCCGAGGAGGAAAGCTGTATGTACCATATGCGTTGGTCAGCACCCGGCTGAAGCCCACTATAGATGCTTGGAATGTGTAGATTTTTTATGTGATGAATGTGCACCATCTCACGACCACCGAATCGCCCGTTTCACTCGCAAACATCACATAATATCCGTTCCCGCTTCTGAGAATAAGAAGCTTCTCAAACGCGAGATCGTCTGCTCCAAGCATCAATCAGAGGCGGTCCGTTTCTACTGCGAATCGTGCACGGTTCCAATCTGCCGAGAATGTATACTGATCGAACATAAGGATCATTCTCATACCTTCCTTCAAGATGAGGTGACCCGACATAAAAACACCATCGACAGTCTCATGAAGAATGTTCGAGATCGGATAGCAACGTTCGAGGAGGCTCTTCGAGGAGTGGATGAAGTAGAGGCCCAACTAGAGGGAAATCGTGGACAGGCCGAGTATGTCATAGAGAGAACTCTCCAGGACGTCATGACGCTGTTACGTAAGCAACAGCAGGAGCTAGGACACAGGTTAGCAAGGATTTGCCATGGTAGAAAGCAGCAGCTAACCGCACACCGTAGGAGTTTACAATCCGGACTAGATAACCTCTCAGTGGTTTTGATTTCACCGAGAAGGCTCTTGGACATGGATCAGAGTTGGAAATTCTGTCTATCAAGGACCAGGTTATCGAGAGGTTACAAGGGCTGGCCGTGGTTTCTCCTCAACAAGACTTTACAATGGAGCAGTTGAGTAACCTGTACTTCGAGGCTAAGGAAAGTGCCGTTGACCACCTCCCCAGCTAGGTGAAATCAAATGTGGTGACAAATCGTTCAGTGAACTTTCCCAGGCCACTGACACCAGATCAATATGCTCTATTGATTCAAATGAGCTTGATGACAGCTCTCTATCTGAATGTGCTCCTAAATCACCTAAGAGAACAGCCAAAGAGTCGGTGCTAAAAAAGCCTCAGATATTGTTTCACCTGAAGGATGAAACAGATGAAGCTGGTGAGTTTGATTGGCCAAGTGGTGTTGCTTCTACTGCTGATGGAGAGTATACGGCCATAGTGGATCGTGACAATGACCGTATCCAGGTCTACAATCGCAAGGGAAGATTCGAATGTAAATTTGGCTCTAGAGGGCGCCAGCCATGTCAGTTCGAGCTTCCTCTGGACGTTGCCATTACAGGAGGTGACGACCCATGTGTGTATGTCACTGATGAATACAACCACCGTGTCCAGAAGCTAACTCTGTATGGTCAATACATTCTCCACTTCGGCGACAACGGTCTCTTCAAGCAGCCATATGGAATAGCTCGCCAAGGATGGACGTGTGGTAGTCACTGACATCGGGAAACATCGCATCACCATCCACGATCCTGACGGAAATCTCATCAGCTCCTTTGGTTCTCGTGGTGACGCCGACAACCAGTTCAATGAACCTCGCTACGTCGCCATCAGCAACAACCGCATCATCGTCTCCGACCACTGCAACCATTGCATCAAGATCTTCGACTTCAAAGGTACTCATCTTCACACCTTTGGATCCTGTGGCTCTGGTAACGGTCAGTTCATCGGTCCGACCGGTGTCTGTACCGACCAGGAAGGTAACATCCTTGTAGCTGATTGTGCCGATAGGCTACAGTTGTTCTCTCCTGAAGGGATGTTCATCCGCCATCTCTTGAATGAGTCAGATGGTCTCAGTGGGCCTCTGGGTATGGCTATGGCATCTAGCGGAGAGCTAGTAATCACCAACCTTGGTACTCACTGTGTTAACATGTTTAGGTATTCAAGCTGGGTGTAACAATGTTCAAGCAAACAGTTCTCATTGAAGCACATAAAATGTAATACAAATTATAAACTTGGCTTCGTAAGAAAACAAAAACAACCAACCTCCTGTTTTGTCGCTAAACTTGTATTTGTGCTACTGATTTTGAAACGAAAATAAAGTTGGCTCCTAATTCATTTCTGAAGACAGCCGAAATTATCGCCATTTTAATCCAAATTGTGAGGTCATTTACCTGAACAACCACTGAGAGGAATAAAAGCTAAATCGAGATATTTTGATGATTGTAATAAACGTTGTGGAAAACTGCAGAAAATATTACCTTCTTGTGAAATGAATTCAATATCAAAGTATACTTGTAGTACAAAAAATTATTTTAAAAACATCAAGGATTTTAGTAACGTTTAACGTAAGGTTAATTATTGCTGCAATAGACTATTGTGGGCAGTATAAAGTGTGGATACGTTTAATGAAGCAAATACCAAAAAGTGAGAACAATAATTGTGAAACATAAACTTATGGACTAGTTTAAATGATGTATGTCAAAACGAAACCATCCGTTTTCAATATAGGTGCTTAATATATACATGTATTGTTCTCGATCGCAACTTCGCAAGTATGTTGAGTAAAATCTATAGTAAACATAGAGTAGATAATGTTTTTAACAAATATGTAAGATATTCTTTGCATATATTTTTCTTTGGCAGATATATTATTTTTGTAAAGCTTTTATCAAATTATTCATATCATTGCAATTTGTGATCTTTGGAGAAAAAAATATTTTCTGAACTTCTACGATGCTGTAATAATCATATTTACGCATTTAAATTCGCTGTTTATTTTTATTTTATTGTACGTATTCATAGAATACAATTATCTAAATCATATATTTTGGAGGAATACTTTGCTTGATACAATTTAATATAGAATTTATTTCTCGTAATAATGAGAAATCTAATTTGTCACGAATCTCCTTGACAACAATTTAATAACGTTTAAACTAGGGACTAGTTTATGATTAGAATTTAAAGTGATACATCAAAGCAACATAAAGAATTATTTTCACATTGTATAAATTCAGTGTTAATAATTATACATCCCCAAAATGATGATTGTAATTAAGGGAATTGAGGGAATTATTATATACTTCTGATTTGCTGAGGTTTACTGCAGCTGTTGGATAGGATTAAATGATTGAAAGGATAGTTTCCAGAGATTCCACCATGAAGAATTATTTTGCTTTGAGAATTAAAATGAGAAGGGCTAAATATCAGCCTTTCTGAATTCTTGAATCAATATTCAGGAAATTATATTTAAAGAGCCCGATTTAATAAGTCTTTTTTAAAGGCCATGTATTGTCGCTTAGAACAATCAAACGTGTTATTTATACCTTCATGCTTACATAATATATTAGGGCTACGTTTAAAATTTTTCGGAGACGCGATAACAGAAAAAAATTATAGTGGAATGTATTCAACTCCACCTTTCCTGTAAAAAATGACGAATTCTATGACTAATATGGCCTTGGTTCAACGGCATTGCAAAATTGCCATTTGCATATTGGTCCCTTTGTATGCAATTCCAAATAATATACGGACACGAACAGAATACCGTCCTTGTAGGCCGCTTCACATTGCTTTTATCATGGTCAAAATTTTGTTTCATAATTCATAGGTTCCGTTTATGTTCAGTGTCATGTGTGCTTTTCACACAACAATATCTCCTGATGCACAAAAAATGGGGCTGTACACATGCTTCCTTTTACGCAAAACAAAGAAAGCGCTTGTGTGGACACGCCTGTTCGACAGTGTCAAAGTCAAAGTCAATACACTATGACTAGACGCTTTGTTGACATACAACACGGTCAAAAGAATGAATTATTAAAATGAGTTCTTGGTATTATTCACTCCTTGTTTACGGATGAACTCATCATCGGCAAATATTCGTCATTTTTTTTGTTTGTTTACAGATTTTTTTCTTCTTCTTCAGGCTTGCGGAGGTTATATTTATGAATGACAGGAAGGTATTCATTACTGTCTTGATAGCCAGTAGTCATACCCAATTTCCAACACAAGTCACAAGGACGTTGTGTCTTGCGTTGTGTATGATGTAATGAACGACGTGACTTTGATGACAAAGTATTTCGTTATGACGATTGTTCAATAACACTGAAATTATCAATGAACAATACATTGTCCGTTTTGATAATTGTTGTTGTGGTTAGCATTCAAGCGTACAGTGTTAAAATTGTAAAATATATAAATCATTATTGTGATTTTAGGGCGTTTTGTATATCATATTAAGGATTGACAGCCGTCCACGTTTCATTTTTTAGGATTTTTTAAATCTCAAAACGTGATTGTTATTATCAAGCACAACTATTTGCAATTGCTCTACACAACGAAACAAGGACACCATGGGCATTTGCAAACATTTCCTTGACGAAGTAAATATTAACTTAAACATGCAAATATTTTTCATTTTATTTACGAGAAGGTCACATTGTTTACGTATATTCTTGCGGTTTCTACTTCAGCTTGTATTATTGGAACACAATCAACACTAAGCAAATGTTGATCCTTAAAGAGAAATAATATTAGTCATTTAGCTATAAACGTAACATGAAAGGTATCCATCAAGGCATTGCCAAACCTAATACAGGAATCTCTGGATTCATAGCTAGCAGGAAAGGGATATTCGTAGTAGCTTTAGGTAGATCTAGGAGTGATAATTGAACCGTTGCGAAGTAATCCATCATATCTATTCTTTTTGTTCAGAGCATGTAACTTATCGAGATTTAAGCTTATATCAGTCATGTTATTAAATGCAGAATATCACATCACTGCAATGTGACTCAATATGAGCATATGCGAATATATTAATGCCATTTTGAGAGATTAGGTTTCTTTATAGTGATATGTTCGTTTCGGATTTATACTGCTCCTTTGATATATAGCAAGCATTTAATAACATGATTGGTAAAAGTTCAAATCTTGATAAGCTCTTACTGGATATTGCAAAGAAGGTGCGGCTATTCCATAACATGAATGTATCTCGATTTGTTTATTTTGGCGCTTTTTTGTTTTTGTTTACAATTAAACATGATGAATTCAATTTGGCATATTTTTGAAATTTTAGTTACATATAGTGTATGGTAAAGTGAAATAAATCAAATATAACCGTTAGACGTTCAAAATGATTTTTGCAAATCTTTTTATTTTGGGCTTGTTATCACGCGTGTAAAGAGGAATGCAGTTATTTAGTATGGAAATAAGTAAATAATGGCGTCACTATTATTGTTCTCGATTTGCCGCATGAAATCCTTAGTGCACAATCACAATATTTCCGACATGACACGTTTTGTTTTCTGTTTTATTCGTGTTAATAATATCAAGAGGAATTCTACTATTTACATCCTACGAAAATGGGCAACACTTTGCATGGTAACAAGGAAAACAATCGACGTGCGGGCGTGTTACAATTACGAAAGGAATTTCATTATTTACATCTAATATCTGGAATGCTATGAAAATGCAAATAAACTTATCAACACGTATGCCCTTTAGGAGCTGGAACACAGCAGACCGCATCCTTCTGGTTTATTAATTTCATTTAGAGGTCGGGGATATTAAATTTGCGGCTTTGGTTTATAGTGCAGTAGCCCATGTATATGCAATGAGTTGTGAGTGAGCTAGTTTATCGATCGCAATAGATTTTGGCGCCGGTTAACAGCCAATGAGCTTCGTATTTAGACGGTAAGAGCAGGGAGACGTGAGTTTCCCTGGTAAGAGTATAGATGCTCCAAGGGTAGCTCTGCTTGGCCACTACTCCGTCGATTTTCATTTCAATATAGTCTTAAATATTAATAGCTTTTCCGTAAATTAATCAGACACACAATGCATTAGAAGATTTTCGAGACATCAACTGAGCATAAACAACAAATGATTTATACACTGTGGATGTACACTGCCTCACCATGTCTGGCGCCAATTAATATGTTGATAATATTTTGATAATATTTTCACTACAAGCTTATTTTTAATACCCAAAACTTCGTTGCCTGCTAGGAAAGCTAAAGATATAATCGAGGTTTTTTTTATTATGAAATATAGACCCCTAGCAGTATGCCTTCGAGTATTTCTATGGCATCTGGCCAATATCACAGTTAGCCTATATATGTACATACAAGACCTGTCCTTGCCTATCTTATTAGCGTCGTTTGGCATGAACGTAGCTATCTTGTAGCAAGGCTGTCCTCGTGATTAAGATGTTTTGATGAGGTCTTCATCACAATCCTCTACACATCCTTCAACTCCCCCCACCCCTCTTCATGGGGTACTTTATTACCCTTCCGATCATATTTGGTTAAAGCAATGCATTTTCCTGCTGGTTCCAGTGAGACTTAGGGTGGGGTGTTCGTACGCATACATACGCTCCATCTCCTATCCGCTCATGATAATGCCGAGTCACGTAGTGATGATGGCGACCTACCCTTTCCCATTACACCTCATCCCAACCCGTCTTATATCCACCCCTCCCCAAAGGGATTCACCTTTTTACCCTTCAAATCATAATTGGTAAAAGCAATACATTCCCTGCTCGTTCCAGTGAGAATTAGGTGGGGTGTGTATACGCATACATGTTGAATTAATGCTCCATCTCCTATCCGCTCATGGTAATGTAGAGTCACGCGGTGATGATGGCGACCAAGGAGTATGGTTGGTGTGGATCGCATCATCTCCTGTGTGGAATGCATGTCGTGTGGAGCCCTATGCGCATATTGTGTTTGTCGCTGGGGCAATTTATTAGTGTGTATTAAAGGTACACATGCTGCAGTAGTATGTACCCTTGCTGCCTGCTTAAAAATGTTAATCTGAATTGAGTTAAACTAACGTGATCTATTAGAATATTTACCCATTTTCTGTTTATATATTTTGTATTCCATTAGTCAATTCAAATTGTCAGAGCAAAATGATGGATATGACACTATATCAGGAATATTGTATGAGAATATTAGTACATCATTGGCTCAAACTTAGCCTTCTTTCCATAATGTACAGCTCTTATCTAACCCATAATATGACATGTCTGATACGTTTTCTGTTATGTTTGGTTAGTCTGATAGAGCATGTGAAGTATGATTTGATAAATCATTTTCATTTTGTTCATTAATCAAACCGTTTTACATTCCAAACGTATGGTCATCGTACATTTATTTTATCTTCCACTTAATATATTCATTCAGCCTTTTGTTTCATGTGTTACAATATTTCAGACCTTATAGAAAATGGATTGTAATTCTAATCATCACTTAATATATTTTCAATATGTTATGTGACTTTTGGGGAGATTATATTAGTTGCCTTCTTATATAGAGATGAATTGAATATTGAATAGATTTGAATTAGACTATATACCTATAGCGAATAGTACTGATATTTATTCAAATAAATTATTTACAGTTATGTAAATATATACATGTACATTAGCTTATAAGGTGAACAAAATGAATGTTCAATACATTTGACTTTATATGAGGTATAGTTGCATATATAAAATCAAGTATGTATATATTTCAAACATCTTAGATTAAAAAAAAACAGAAACACATTATAGCAAATAGAATACGATATGGATAATTGTTCTGAGTAAATTATGAAGACTAAATATTAAGGTGGATATACGGTGTGATGAAGGGATGCTTTATGATGGAGTAGCTTTTACTGATAAATGGAAGAGATTGTAAATTAACTGGAATGTATAAAAAGTAAATGGCATGAACATCAGAATAAACTATATTTTTATAGACGATGTAAATACCGCAGGAAAAAATGGTTTAAATAATGCACGTATAAGTAAAATATTGTCTTAGAGTCAATGTCTAGTGCGTATTGTGCTGCTATATAAGCTTTACAAAACGACTGTCCTGTAAACTTACTCTTGGGAGATACAAAAAGAACAATGTCTCAAAATAAAAACGTATCAGCCATTTGATGTGCTCTGTAGTGGTCCAGCTAATTAAAACAATGAGAATGTGCTAATAATCAATTGAAGTTACATCACTAGTTTTGAATTGTTGAACATAATTATGACCAATATTGACGCATTGTATTCTCTAAATATGCATAATTGGATTCAGTGATGAAATTGTTACGACTTTCCTCCATGTTATTGATTGGTTACATAATAACGCTCTATGTATGCCATCATTTCGAAACAGACACTAAAAAAACAATGTTCGCCAATTATAGAATAGGAAATCAAGTGAAAACAGTATCTTAAATGGCAACAATGCGTCAGTGTTAATTTCTCGATTTTCTTGTACTAACGCTAAATATTTATCTATCTATTGGCTACTTTATCAAAATAAATAAAAATCGTTCATGTATTATGATTGCACTCTATAGCAACATTTACAGCTGAAAAGTCACTAACATTTTTGGCATGAAGTAGTCAAATACCATGCTCCACCCAAACTGTCATGTTTGTATAAAGTATATAAATGTAAATCCTTTCAGAATAAAGGGTCATTTCCACAAATTGTTGTTCTAGCACGATGAGAAACAGCAAATAGAAATAGGTATTCATAATATATCTGAAAGTAAATCTTTATTTCTCTGGTGCAACCAGCCTCTCATCTTGAGCCATTATCTTTTCTTTAGTTATGATACACAATCATGTTCTCCAATAAAACGCCCAAAGTAAGTCATTATATCACCAGTTTATGTTGTTCTTGCATTTATACTCCTTAATCTCAATGTACGCTTCTTGTTGAAACTTCCCCACAAGATGTCAACGTCATGAAACAAGGTTTATCGCATTTATTACGTGTTGTTTGGAAAAAAATGAATAAGATGTTACTTTACTTTAAGATGAGAACAAAAGTAAACTATGTAATACATTATGTCGTATGAGATGAATGCTTAAGAAAGTCGTAAAATGTTAGTGAAATATTTAAAAGGAACACGTCATTATGAGCACGTCACTGTCTGACATTATTTAGCTGATATACTCAGTGCAGAAAATAAACAAAACATTTGACCTTACTGAATCGTGTTTTTCTATTTTGTACAAAGCAAATGTACTTCTATACATGTGTTGTGTGAGTATGGAGCGTGAGATGACAGTACTATGTTAATCAACTTATACTTCATTTATCGTGAAATGTAATAAATAATTATGTGATGACCCGACACTTGCTCCAGCGACAATTGCTCAGGGATTTATTCCATCAAGAGGTATAGGGTAAGGGTTAGGGTTGCATTTGAGATATTTTAAGGGTTGTGCTTCTGGTTAAGCCCACCACACACTATACGATCTGACTACGATCTGACTACGATCTGACTACGATGCGATTTGGGAAGATTTGCGATGGAATTTGATATGAACATTCAAATTTTCAAACATTAAAATCTTAATGATCGAGGATCTGAATAGACATATGATAAATAAAATCTAAATTTCAAGGGATTCCAAGCTTCCATGAAGAACTCAATCGGCTCAGAATCGTATTGATGTCAGATCAGTAGTACGATTGTCTTACGATTTGCAGCCTATTCGGCTTGTATTCTAACTAAAAAGCTTAAAGGCAGCACTAAAAATTCCGGTTGGTAGTATTCTTACCAATATTTATAACCTACTCAGGTAGTTGATGTTTGTTTAGATTTCCATATCTGATATAATTGTCATTTCTTCCAAAAATTCAGATCGCTGGAGGATCGTGTAGTGTGGGTTGGGCGTTAGGTATTGTGTTTGGTCTGGGGTTAGTTCGTGTAGGACTTATTTATTGACGCGGAACAATCGTCACAGGGACAAGTGTCGTACAACCACATATTTATGTATTTAGAAAACGAAGTCTTGCATGTCTGAAAAAAGTGACAGCTAAGATGCATACGGATTGGATTGTTCAAGCAAAATAAACACGAGAGGAACAAGGGCTCAATTCCATCAAACAGGTTTTATGTATCAAGCAGTCAGCTCAATATTTGATAAATTTAAGAGAAAGAAATGTTTTGGAATAATGGATGTTAATGTAATAAACGTTCCCTGCGAAATGAAAACATTCTATTTCGTAAACTTGTCAAAACATCAAGACTTTTTTGTTTATAACTCATAAAATTTTCTGATGGAGTTGGACCATTCTTCCTCTCATACTTGTGTCCGAGCGTGTCTGTAAGATTATCAGAAGATGATTGTGCACATTTGACATAATCGTTTACTAGTTTGCCGGTAACTGAAAGAGAATATTAATCCACTATTCTTGAAGTCGTTCAGAAATTATCATTGGATAAACCATAAACAAAACATTTGTGCGAATTTCGAAACAAAAGGAAACGAGAAAAAAATATTCAAAAAATAAGCAAGCAAACAAATAGCAACAAAATTAGATTGGCAAGTTCCTAAACTAAAGCCTGACTGTTGAGAAATCGATGAGCATTTTTATGTAATCTTTTTCTTTTCTTGATGAAACGCGAACATTCAATCGCTGATAATAGTACATAAAAATACCAGCAAACAAATTGATCCAATTTCAGGTCAAACTTTTAATGATGTAGAAACCTTAACAACTATGAAACGAAATATTTTTGAAGATACAAATGCATATTTTCCGTCACCATATGGCGGGTATTTGAAGTGAATTTAAAACGATTCCATAAGAAATTTAAAAGAAGTTTAAGAAAGAAAATCAGTTTGATGGAAATTTAGTTGATGCGTTTTGCGTGGGGAAAAAAATAAATGAATATAAAATTTAAATACCCCTTATTTTTCACAACTCAAACAAACACTTGTCTGTTGAAGATTGGCAAGGCTGTGATTCTACGCATTTCGTGTTCTCGGGCATTCCATAAGTGCTCTTTGGTAAAGGTTAATGCTATTTATGTCGTAACAAGACCGAATCTGAAGTGGAGTGGCTAGGGAGCTTCATTGATACAACCTAACATTATCAACGTTATGCAAGCAATCAAAATGGCGGACAGGAAGTATGTGCTATTACTATTCGCAATGATTACTATTAAGACAATATTATTAGTACGAAACCAAATACCCTTCAATATGCAATGCCTAATTCGTTCATTCCCGATGGGGGATAATAAAAAGCCTGCTCCTGACGTTGCCCTATATTCCTCCTCCAGAGAGTTACCATGGTAACGATAGAAGACGTATAAGTCGAACGATGCGGGGAGGACAGACGATGATGACGTCATCGCTTGATCGGAAGCATTGAAGATGTACAATCGCTGAGGGTTTTGTTTTGTACGATATTCCATGCTCTTTCCATACATCCCCGAATTTCCATATGTTATTGCTTTATGATAAAAAACTTTCTTTTTTTACAAGGGTAATAACAGATAATTGGATAGCACATCTGTGAAAATAATTTCATTTAGTCGGCAACATAAACAAAATACAGCTTAAGAACACATTGGATACAAAATATTTCATATTTTAGAAATACATCAAATAAGACTCCTCATTAGCTGATGGTGTAATACGTAAATATTCATAAATTACGTAAGATATGCATATTACATTATCAATAAGACGCAAAAAGACAAGTCATGAAAAAATGTCTCGGCAGCTCCATGTAGACTCTTTCGAATTTGTATTTGGCAGCAATATGCTGGATACGCCACTGATATTATAAATGTACCGTAAAACCCTGAAACGAATGACGATGTGAAGGTTTGATTGATTTGATTTGATGGATATTGCGTTCGGTGAGCATGCAGTAGTTATAGATATGGCAAGCAGGAGCACGAGCATGGCATTCATATATAAAATGTCAAATGCATACATGAATGATATATGACATTTCTGTTTACATTATAATATCACGCGATGGAAAGGTGAACGTAGAAAGAATAATGGAATGGATGATTGCAAGGGTACGGGTGTTTCAGACCTATGTTTTTGTTCCGGATAACATCTTCCTCCCCTTTCATTTCTATCATTATCATGCATGGTTTTATCGCAATTAAAACGCACAGTAAGTAACAACCAGGGCGGAAAATAGGGCGGTATGCCAGAGACTTTTCTATAATTAAGATTTTGAAAAACATATTTAATATGAATTTATGTTTCATATATCAAATTAAACATAATTAATCCTCTCTAAGGAGATATGGAATTGGAATCATACCATTCGCGCATGAGTAAGGAAAACCATCTAACAAATAAATGAGTCTCTGAAAGAAAATTTGGCCATTCAAATGTTAATGAGCATCTCCATCTTGTCTATAGTCAAATTAAAATAATGGCCGAAAAAATCAATAACGAGAAATAAGAAAGAAGAGGGCATTTTGACCGTGCTTGTCAAAACCATGCAGTCCTAAGACTACAGTTGACATCCAGAGCTCAATCCTCCTCGTTGTTTCTCATCCGTTGTTTTCACTGTTTGATCAAGAATATCTTACAGATGCACATGTTCATTAACATTTGAATGGCTACTTGCTTCTTGTGTGCAATTTTCTTAAACAGACCTTCTAACGGTTAACATGATTGTGCCAAACCGAGCATGAGAGTTCAAAACTTGATTTTAATTGATGTTGGTAGAGTATTATTTTTATTTTATTCGATATAATATTTTATTATATTTCATTGACAGTTTATATGAAAATTTTGGACAATAAAGAGTGTACACATTTTGTTGTTGTTGCTGGAGTGTATTTTCAGTGAATATAACTATGAGAGATACGTTTGACTCTAGTTGTAGGTTCCATATATATAATAGATCATTCAAGACAAGCGTGTAATAATTTATGTCGTCTTGTAAAACTTTCTGTCGACGATCACTTATCAAATGATTTCATACAAAATAAAACAAATATATATACACATATAAACCAACAAAAAACAACAACGTATGAATGGCTAAACGTTACACTTTGGGAGACTGGAATTTTCAAAAAATACTTGCAACGTAATGATTTGTGAAACATGCCAAAGTATTAGTATACACAGTCATGATTCGCTAAATATGCCACATGTTCCCTGG